>JAMZAV010008838.1:0-27614 GCA_024449915.1 Sweltsa coloradensis | reverse complement strand
AGAGCAGTTGTCGTGTTCTCAGACAGTCGGGTAAATAATGCCAGGTGAGGTATTATTACAGAGTACAGAGTACATAGTTTAGAGTACATAGTGCATAGTACAGCGTATTGAGTGCAGAGTACAGCTACAGGGTATAGAGTACCCGGTAGTTTTAGGTGATTGTCGAGATAATGTGATAACTGTGTCGTAATAAATGTAAAAAGTGTAAATAACCGAATTGTTGTTATACTTGCATAGTTTCCTTTGCCGTACCTGTCTCCCGTTACAATACAGGTGCCTTTCAACTTTTCAACCAACCTTTCAGATAAAAGGAGCGACAAAATGTTGAAAGTATAACATGGTAAAACAATAATGGCAATATAAATAAAAATTATAAATTATTTCTTTATAATAATATGTAATTTTATTTGGGAGAGCCGTCGGATAGGAACCCATAAAGAGAGTAAATAATAGCTTATGGTGCTTTAGAATAGAGAAGAAAGATTGTGCGAGGGTATGTAGGCCTATACACTAGATTGTTGGAACGTGTAAAGTGATCATGAATAATTGAGTTTTACTGTAAGATGTGTGCATTAGGCGAACTAAAATAGATGCTGACTGTATCAAATCTATTACATGGCAGGATCTATTAAATACTGGTATGTCATGGTTGTAAAAATTAATGAATATAGGCCTAGTAATTGGCTTTAATTTTGTAAGCTTGTTTTATAAATTGTAGTTAACATCACTTACGTCAATATTAAACATTTTTACCGTCCACTGATTAAAGGTAGTCCCAAGATTTTACAAGAAAATGGCAAATCTTTGAAGAATGTGTATATGGTTTTGTCAGCCCATCTTAAATCTTTCGGGAGTTTTCTATAGTGCTTATGAGATTATCTACTGAACGTAGATGTGAAAGGTAGTAGTTTCACATACTGCTGAGGCGTCAATGAAGTTTTAACTATGTGTGCACGTTATTACGATGAAAGAATGTGAAGCATGCCATGTTGCAAAAATATTTTGAAGTTAATGCCTAGCTCTTGAAAAATAATCAACCAGCTACGCTTTGCCTAGTCATATGAAGGGAATGTGAGAAGGGACCAAACATAGACATTCTTGAAATTCAACGGAATAAACCGTAAATTAAAATCTAAATTCGCAAATATTTTTGAAATTTAGTTCCAAGTTATGCTGTTTTTTTTTTTAGTAAAATGCCAACGTGGTATGCAGCCACAAAAACAAGAGATTTATTTATTTATTTATTTAAGTATAATTATCTAATAATCCCCACAAATGTTTTCTTTACACTTCAGTCAAAAATGCCCCCACTATGTTACGTTGGTTTTCATTAGCGGTCACTTGTTAGCTAAACTTGTTTTAAAATTTGTATTCTTATGCTTAATGTAAAATATGTTTTCACCATATTTAAATTTCCATAAAATTTGTTTGTGTTATTGTCTCTTTTGTATTTTCTTTTCATGTTTTCGAATCTTTGTAGTACATTTTCACGAAACGAAGTGTAATTTTAAGGAAGAAGAATGATTTACCATGGCAATCGCTTCTATTTTAACGATGAACAATTCACGTTTATTCAACACAACTTCGGATTTTATAAAGTTTGTTAGATGTGAGCTAGCAGGTAATCACTAAGAAGAATCTATGTAAATTAAGTCAATCCTTTGTTTACTAAAGACAAATCGTCAGAATCCGTAATTCATTCTGGAAGTAGCTTGTTTGATAACTTAGGGAAAAAAACAGGGGGAAAAGTTATTTTTAAGTTGACAGCACTGAATTTATAGTACATCATTTAAAACAAAGTATCTACAATCGAACTAAAACACAAGAAATGAAAGACGTTGAACCGAAATTACATTACGCATTTCAACTTATATTGGGGTTGTTACGAACAAAACTTGAAAACTCTCTCGGCATTGGCCAGTATAGAATCTATTTTAGTTTCATAATGCCTTCCTTGTTCTTGACCCTTAGTCCGTGCAATTATATAGAGCAGTAATCCGCACACGGTGTCGTGCTACGTAGGCTCTAGCGCTCCCTTATAGAGTGCAGCGTGCATGGCGCCACAGTTAACAGGGGCATGCTAATAGCAAGCCAGCACGTGGTGGATAATTCGTAAGATATAAGCATAACATAGCAGGTGTTCGCGACACGTGATGTCATTAGGGAGAACATAGGGAGCCTCGTGTATTTCCGTGGGCTGTCGTGTACTCCCGCGGGCGGCAGGGAAGCAAATTGTCGTTGATTATTTGTGATGGGTGGATGATTAGTGGGTTGAAATTACTTAGTGGACGTGAGTGTAAAACAATGTAGTTACAGTTTGTTATATGCATCAGCTGCAGGAATGAGTTGAGAGACTTTTTCTGGTGACTAACATGGTGATATATCTGGGTTAGGTTACGTTGCACTCTCATGATTATGTGTTATACGTCATAAACATTTGGTACACATAAGAGTACAAGAATATTTACATGGAGCCAGTCATCCGCTCTGAGTCCATCAAGAATTACTCTTCTCCAATCGTATGCCGACTAGTTCCGTCATGGGACAGGTAAACTACATTAAACTATTACTAGTTATTTTTCTCCCAAAATTTTTTTTAAAATTTCTGTTCTGTGTTTTTGGTTTTTTTCTCGTACAATTATATTTGCACGGGTGGAAATATACCTGTCTGTTATGAATTAAGACTAAATAATAATCCCGAGAAACCTACATCACTTTCACAAACACTTGTACACCTATTGATATTTTTTATCTTAAATTATTAAAATTAATTTTTTTCTACTTTATTTTAAGGATAATAGTTCAAGAACCACAAGAAAATCGTGGTTACTATCCTTCACATCCTCCTACATATTATACATATAAAATATCGATCATCAATGTATTTTAACAGTGTTTATGTCAATTATTAATTGTTTGATACAACAAAAACAAATACACTAGACAGGCACGTAATACATAAATCAAACTCTTAACAGTGAGTTTTATTCGAACAATCATTTGACTAATTGCTATGTAACTGTTGCACTAGTTCACACACCATTACCCCTTTAACAATCGAACAATCACGAGCTACACCTCACGTGATGGACACTAACAAGATAGTTTATGCAACCAGGCTTGAGTTACACCACATTGTAACCGTTACACTATCAATATCTTAGCACGATGAGCAGTGTGCTGTGTAGCAGACGACTACACGGGCTTCAGAGCCTTGTTACGTTCGCTCCGTCACTTAGCTATCTACATGCTTGATACAACAAATAACAACAAACAAATACACTAGGCAGGCACGTAATACATAAATCAAACTCTTAACAATGAGTTTTATTCGAACAATCATTTGACTAATTGCTCTGTAACGTTGCACTTGTTCACACACCATTACCCCTTTAACAATCGAACAATCACGAGCTACACCTCACGTGATGGACACTAACAAGATAGTTTATGCAACCAGGCTTGAGTTACACCACATTGTAACCGTTACACCATCAATATCTTAGCAGTGCAGCAGTGTGCTATGTAGCAGACGACTGAACGGGCTTGTTACGTCCGCTCCGTCACTTAGAATCATCAGAACACGCATGATAAAACAAATAACAACAAACAAGTAGACTTGGCAGGCACGTATTACATAGATCAAACTCTTTAACAATGAGTTTTATACGAACAATCATTTGACTAATTGCTATGTAACTGATGCACTTGTTCACACACCATTACCCCTTTAACAATCGAACAATCACGAGCTACACCTCACGCGATGGACACTAACAAGATAGTTTATGTAACCAGGCTTGAGTTACACCACATTCCAACCGTTACACCATCAATATCTTAGCAGTGCAGCAGTGTGCTATGTAGCGGACAACTGCACGGGCTTGTTACGTCCGCTCCGTCACTTAGAATCATCAGAACACGCATGATAAAACAAATAACAACAAACAAGTAGACTTGGCAGGCACGTATTACATAAATCAAACTCTTTAACAGTGAGTTTTATACGAACAATCATTTGACTAATTGCTATGTAACTGTTGCACTCGTTCACACACCATTACCCCTTTAACAATCGAACAATCACGAGCTACACCTCACGTGATGGACACTAACAAGATAGTTTATGCAACCAGGCTTGAGCTACACCACATTGTAACCGTTACACTATCAATATCTTAGCAGTGCAGCAGTGTGCTATGTAGCAGACGACTGAACGGGCTTCAGAGCCTTGTTACGTTCGCTCCGTCACTTAGCTGTCTACACGCATGATACAACAAACAAATACACTAGGCAGGCACCTAACACATAAATCAAACTCTTTAACAGTGAGTTTTATACGAACAATCATTTGACTAATTGCTATGTAACTGTTGCACTCGTTCACACACCATTACCCCTTTAACAATCGAACAATCACGAGCTACACCTCACGTGATGGACACTTACAAGATAGTTTATGCAACCAGGCTTGAGTTTTATGCAACCAGGCTTGAGTTACACCACATTGTAACCGTTACACTATCAATATCTTAGCACTATGAGCAGTGTGCTGTGTAGCAGAGCCTTGTTACGTCCGCTCCGTCACTTAGCTATCTACACGCATGTTACAACAACTAACAACAAACAAATAGACCGACACTGCGTGTATATCTAGTTTGCTTCCATTTGCTTTCACAGTCGGCCGAGGTGGCACATACGTTTGTTTAGGGCGCTGTTCCAAATCTTGCGCCTCTGCGATGACGTGGGTTTGAGTCCTTCACTAGGTAAGATTTTTTGCAATCGTCATCCATCTCCACTTATCGTCTCGAATAGCCTTTGTGCACTAATAGAATCGAAAATCAACAAAAATCAATAGCATCATCATCCATTTGATTTCACAACAAAACTGCATGAATATATTATACTAACGCGTTGGTATATTAGAATGTAGCTATTCTGAAAGATCGTTCATTGAGTGCCATACACAACTACAATCAAAGCATACGCGACACAGATTGCCGCCGATCTCTGGGGGATTATCATTAGCGCGTATGACTTCGGCGCCGACAGGGTGGGTTATAGGACCGGTGACAATTATTTCTGTAACTTGTTATTGTTGTTGTTAAGTGTTAATTCTAAATTCACATTTACTTATGTTTTTATTTCTTTACCATGTACTTTTATGAAGAAGGTATTTACATTGATATTTACGTCAAAAAATTAAAATCACAAATATTTTATTTGTTTATTTAAAACAAAGCGACTATGGTCTAAGAAAACATTTTGAACAGCCCCTGTTTAACTTTATTACATAAGTGTTCGAGGTATTCTGATAGTTCGTAAAGGATTAGTTTATCACCATCTAATGATTGAAATAAATTAGTGGTATCTATATTTTGTATTTTCGTGAAATGAACATTTAAGTAACTTAGGCCCTAAGCTCCCAATCACACGTGACCCTGATAATTTTTAGCCACACGTAATGCATAGAAAACTGCAAGAGAAAATAATGCAAAGCAAAAAAAAGATCTAAACTTCTGATCAGAGTCAAAGAAGTTGGATGCAAAAAAGGACATAATGAAGGATCAAGAGTGGAAGAAACTACAGGGATTGAAATGACTTTTACTTCATGGAAGAAGTGTATGTGAAACCCCCTTGGTGGCAATTTTGATATTTTGAATCTATCTATCTTTGTAGGCTATTTGATGTTTTATAAGTTTTTAATTTATTTAAGTCTATACCCCAATGTAAAATAGCAGGAATGCTGTATTTGAGTAACCCAATAACTTAACCAATAGAGTTGGGCGCATAGGGATTTTATGGGTCGAATCGAATATCGAATAATACAGAATTAAAAGTTTTTATATCGAATACGAATATCGAGAAAACAACCAAATAGTATAACTATTACAATATTTACTAGATTATAGGTCGTACATAAACTTAATGGTATCAAACTGGGCTGCGAGCTGCAATCGCATGCAAAAAACATTTGACTCGATTTTGATCGATTTCAATAGATACTGGTAATAGAGTTGCTAAACTTGATTTGTTCACACCTATCCTCTAAAAAAGGTACGTAATGCTGTAAAAATTTCATAGCTGTAGCTTGATTGCAACAGGCGAGAAACAATTGACGAACTCGGAACTGCTGGCTTTGGTGGAGGCGCCGGGTCTGATGTTAAATTCGAATAGAATCAAAGTTGATACCTATTCGCGAATATTATTCGAATTTTGAATATTTGCACACCGCTGGACGCTTGGGAGATTGGTTAATTTAATTATTTCTCAACTTTAACGCATTATAATATATATTCCTTCGTAATAACACATTTCGAAGTCAAGGAAGAGGACAGCTCTGCAGGTTTAATTTTATATGAACAAAGATATAAACTGTTGTGTCAGCGTACGTGCATGAAGATTAAAATATTAAACATTAAACTCTTATCTCCAATAAAAAGTTCCATCTTATGTGCTTTATATCAACATCAGAACTCGTTATAGAAACAGATTGTTCTTCACTAGCGGAAAGTATGAGCATACACGCCGTGTTAATTTTTTTAATGATACAAAATGGCATAGGAAGTTTTTATGTTTGCGAAGTTAACCTTATTGGATGAGCGAAGCGAGCGAAGCGAAGATTCCATTCTACTACACCGAAGAAAAAAAAGCCGGAATATTTTGTGTGTATTTTTGTGTTTGTTAACACGATTCCGGCTAAACCGATACTCCAAAATTGCGATGACATTTATTTTTTGGAGGTCTTCAAAATCACTGAACTTAGAACTGCCACGTTTTTTGAGCGCCATTTAAAAATTATTTCTTCCGAAAATCGCGATTTTTGGATGAGCGTAGCGAGCGAAGCGAGCGAAGCGAAAACTTCAATTTCACTGACCCCCCCAAAAAATTTAGCTCCAATGTTTTTATTTTTGTATTTTTGTCTGTTTGTTAGCAGGATTCCGGGCAAACGGCATAAGCGATCTTGATGAAATTTTTAGGGGACCTTTGTTTACTCTGAACTTTGAGGTGTATTGCTTTTGGGTACAATCGAAGAAATATTTCTCATGAATATCGTACTTTTACGATTTTTTTCGATTTTTAATGCGATATTTTCGTCACATTTGGGCCGATTCTGACCAAACGGGTGGGGCTACAACGTTCAGATTTCACATGGACATTAAGGTTATGGTGATGTGGTACCTTTTGAAAGAAGAAGTTGAAAAGTTAGTCAGAATCTACAGAAATAAAGTATGAGTTTTTTTAGGTTTATAATACCAATTAACAAGTAACAATAGAAACTTGACAACAATCACCTACAATGCATTCAAAAAGCACTTGCAAAGGAAAAGTGCAAACAAACGCAAAAAACGCAAACAAAAAACTTACAAAAAACGCTCATCCATCAACGCGGCGGGACTTTAGCGTTTTCCTAGTTAAAACAATTTCTTTGACTTATAAAACGCGCTCAAAAGGTGGCAGTTCTAAGTTCAGAGATTTCGAAGACCTCCAGAAAATAAATTTCATCGCCATTTTGCTTTATTCGATTGTAATGATTTTTTTACAGAACCTTAATTTTATAAATTAAGATGTGAAATTTAAGCACAATCGAAAAATTATTTCTCATGAAAATCGCAATTTTACCATTTTTTAATTTTTAAAACAATTCTTCGACTTATAACACCTACATGCTTTATTTGATTGTGATGATATTTTAACAAAACCTTATTTTATGAATTAATATATTCGTGTGAAATTTGAGCGTAATCAAAAAGTAATTTTTCACTAAAATTGCAATTTTACGATTTTTTATTTTTTTCATTAGAATTTTGTCATTTTTAAAAAATTTCTTCGGCTTAGTAATGATTATTTCACAGAACAACAGAAAAAAGTGCATAATACATGGCAGCTCAATGCACCAATTACGCTCATCCAACAACGCGCCTGAAAAAGCGTTTGCGAAGCTTCCTAGTATTTATACACCATACTATATTTATGGGTGAATAAGTAGGTCGCCAGATTTTGGCCTATGATTTTCTCAGTCGTAATCGCATGCTGGCTATGAGTCCTACTAACAGCCTTGGACTTTCCTTCCAAAGTACCCGATACCATGTTGATCACTCCTGACCTTGGCCACGACGGTTACAAACTGGTGAAACCTATAGCTCATTTTGTAGATCAGCATTTAAAACCGAATAAGAAATTTAAAAAAAAAAACATAAATTAACAAAATTAAAGGAAGTGTTAATATTTAAAATCAAATAAACAAGAGTAAATTAAAATAATTAAAAATATCACTAATTAGAAATAACAGAACAATCTTCAGCCTGGGTTTTAAGAGGAAGAAGGCATGTCCTTGTCCCTAAGCCATGAATCATAACATAAAAATACAACTAAGCATAACTGAGGATTAATGATATTTTGTATGCTCTTATCATTTCAAATTTTCAATATTTATCACTGATTTATCAGAAAATGCGTAGTTATTTGAGTGTTTTTAATCATTTTTACAGATTCTTAATTCAAGGAAATTAAATTTATTTTTGTTTATTTTCTCTTATCAACTAATGGAAAAGTGATATGATCGATGCCTTCATAAATAATTTGAACACAATTTAAAATTACAAATAGATCCGACTAAACAAAGATGAGAAATTTGATGCACGTAAAATGAGCATGTCTGCTTCCTCGTAATGGTCGGAATGTATTCCGAAATCTTCGATAAGAAAGTAGTGCGATCCCACTCGCCCACCTTTCTCGGCCTACTTTCTAGGAATGCGACCCGAATAACTCTCTCTGTGAATGAAGACGGAGAAGGTGGAGCCCACGTTGACATTGCCATGCAGTTTGAAACTAGGTTTATTACCACCATACAGTAAAATTCCTGAAACTTTGGACTTCGATTCTAGGTCAGCTGATTCGAACGAAATTTATTAAACTATATGCATTCCGAATGTATTGGAAGTTGTTGTAAAACATTAGGGAGAAATTACGTGATGGTTTTATCTTCCATGTTTTGCCTTTTAAATCCATTTATGGATATGAAGTAAGGCAAACATGATATAAAAATATTCGAGTTCGAACTTTAAACCAATAGTATAAAATAGGTCATGGTACGGTTATAGCTTATAACAGAGGTGAATGTTATAGCATAAAGTTATTTACACGACATATAATGGCAAATACGAACAATACAATTTAATGGTACACAATTGTACAAACATAAATTGCAAAGGGACCATTACCTACTTCATTTATTGTGTACCATACATTTTGTAGCATAATACAAATCGAACACAGTCATTGCATTATGTATGCTGTTAAACTGTTCTTTTTTGATGCTTTCAATATTTAAAAAAACGAACTGTTATTATTAACCATGTATACCGGACCATGCAAACAAGTACCGAGTCAGAAAAGTTATTGGGATGTAAAAGGATTGTTTTCGGAAGTTCGAGCAGCAGTGCCTCACTTCTTCCAGGACTTTCCTTGGGAATTTTTTATTCCTGTTTCGATAATAGATGATCTTACTCTATCAATTCTGAAGGCTTTTTTTAACATTTATATAACTAGGAAAACGCTTAAGTCCCGCCGCGTTGATGGATGAGCTTTTTTGTAAGTTTTTAGTTTGCGTAGGACCACTTTTCCTTTGCAAGTGCTTTTTGAATGCATTGTAGGTGATTGTTGACAAGTTTCTATTGTTACTTGTTATTATAAACCTAAAAAAACTCATATTAAAACCTTTATTCTATGGATTCTGGCTAATTTTTTCAACTTTTTCTTTCAAGAAGCAATACATCACCATTACCTTAATGTCCATGTAAAATATGAACGTTGTAGCGTTGGGTGTCTGTTGTAGCCGTTTGGTCAGAATCGGCCCAAATGTCACGAAAATATCGCACTAAAAATCGAAAAAATCGTAAAAGTACGATATTCAGAGAAATATTTCTTCGATTGTACCCAAAAACGTGGCAAGTCTAAGTGCAGAGATTTCGAAGGTCCCCTCCAATTTACATCAAGATCGCATTTGCCGTTTGCCTGGGATCGTGCGAACAAACAGACAGAAAAACTTACAAAAACAAAACACCCGAGCTATTTTTCTTGGGGTAACGTAAGTGAAAAAAAACAGAAAGTCAAATTGAAGTCTTCGCTTCGCTCATCCAACAACTGTAACTGGTTAATATTTTTAAAAGCTAAGATTAATAGAACAGTTACTTTATATTGAACTAAAACTAGGAAACGCTAAAGTCCCGCCGCGTTGATGGATGAGCTTTTTAAAGTTTTTAGTTTGCGTGGGATATCTTTACTTTTGCAAGTGCTTTGTTTTGCTACCTACGCATTGTAAGTGATTGTTGTCAAATTTCTTTTGTAACCTGTCAATTGGTATTATTTACCGTAAAAACTTATATTAAAAGCTTTATTTCTATGGATTCTGGCTAACTTTATCAACTTTTTCTTTTAAAAGGTACTACATCACCATAACCGTAATGTTAATGTATAAAATGAACGTTGAAGGCCCACTTGTTTGGTCAGAATTGGCCCAAATGGCACGAAAATATCGCACTAAAAGTCAAAAACTTATATTAAAAGCTTTATTTCTACATATTCTGACTAACTTTTTAAATTTTTTCTTTCAGAAAGCAATACATCACCATTATCTTAATGTCTATGTGAAATATGAACGTTGTAGCCCTCACCCGTTTGGTCAGAATTGACCCAAATGGCACGGAAAATATCGCACAAAAAGTCTAAAAACTTATATTAAAAGCTATTTCTATAGATTCTGGCTAACTTTTTCAACTTTTTTCTTTCAGAAAGCAATACATCACCATTATCTTAATGTCCATGTGCAATATGAACGTTGTAGCCCTACCCGTTTGGTCAGAATCGGCCCAAATGTCTCGAAAATATCGCACTAAAAATCGAAAAAAATCGTAAAAGTGCGATATTCATGAGAAATATTTCTTCGATTGTACCCAAAAACGTGGCACGTCTAAGTTCAGAGATTTCGAAGGTCCCCTTCAATTTTCATCAAGATTGCATATGCCGTTTGCCCGGAATCGTGCGAACAAACAGACAAAAAAAAAACAAAAAAAACAAAAAACAAACAAAAAAACAACCGAGCTAAATTTTTTTGGGGTCAGTGAAATTGAAGTCTTCGCTTCGCTCATCCAATTAAGGACTTTTACTTGTTTTTATTTTTAAATTTTATCTCAATACAACAGACTGTAATTGGTTTTATAATTTTTTAAATGTATTTTGTTTATTTATTAGGCTGGATCCTTGTGGTCACCCAACAATGGTTGGCCAGGAGCCAGTAAATTGGTTTTCCCTCTCATATTGAAGTTTTTGGCTTCTGAAACTTTCGTCAATGGACCCTAAATACGAATAAAACATCACCTTTTAAAATTATGTATTCAGGCCACGAAACTGTTGAAAAATATACACATACAAAATAATGTAATAACTAGCTTAACAGAAAATATCACTCACAATGTTTTGTTTATCACTAGGAAAACGCTCAAGTCCCGCCGCGTTGATGGATGAGCTTTTTAAAGTTTTTAGTTTGCGTGGGATATCTTTACTTTTGCAAGTGCTTTGTTTTGTTTTGCTGCCTACGCATTGTAGGTGAATGTTGTCAAGTTTCTTTTGTTTCTTGTCAATTGGTATTATTTACCGTAAAAAACTTATATTAAAAGCGTTATTTCTATGGATTCTGGCTAACTTTTTCAACTTTTTGTTTCAAAAGTACTACATCACCATAACCTTAATGTCCATGTATAATATGAACGTTGTAGCCCCACCCGTTTGGTCAGAATCGGCCCAAATGGCACGAAAATAACGTACAAAAAAACAAAAATCTTATATTAAAAGCTTTATTTCTATAGATTCTGGCTAACTTTTTCAACTATCTCTTTCAAAATGTACTACATCACCATAACCTTAATGTCCATGTATAAAATGAACGTTGTGGCCCCACCCGTTTGGTCAGAATTGGCCCAAATGGCACGAAAATATCGCACAAAAAATCGAAAAAAAATCGTAAAAGTACGATATTCATGAGAAATATTTCTTCGATTGTACCCAAAAACGTGGCAAGTCTAAGTTCAGAGATTTCGAAGGTCCTGTCAAATTTTCATTCAGATCGCATATGCCGTTTGCCCGGTAGAGAGCGAACAAACAGACAGAAAAACAAACAAAAAAAAAAAAAAAAAAACACCGAGCTAAATTTTTTGGGGGGTCGGTGAAATTGAAGTCTTCGCTTCGCTCATCCAAATATCAATATTTCCAAACGCTCCAAACATAATGCACTTTGTAATCACTAGTCCACTTATCACGACTGACTCGAGCCTCGTCATTGGGCATATATTAATGTAGTGTGGTATCTACAGCGGGCTCTCATAGGAATAAAGTTTGTGCAAAAGTTACATTTGCCAGCATAGTACGGTGTCGCGGTCATATGACAGTGAATTGTTGTTCAGTGTTGACCTATAAAAAGTTAGGTAGAAGTGTGTCTAGCCAAGAGTGTAAGAGCCGTCACATGGACAAGGAAACTTACGTTCAACTCTTGTTGGCGCGAGTCATATAAATTGATTATAGAATTGCATCTTTAATGTCCTCAGTTTCCTCTCTTCAAAATTGCTTCAACTCTGTTCCCATTCAGTTTAATATTCAATTTTAATATGACACACCGAGCATCCAAGAGAAATTTATATTTTAATGAAATGTTTTCTTCTGAATTACCTCTGTCCATAAAGTGAAGTATGAATATTTTAAAGTAAAATAATAAAACTTTTCTGCTTATGATCTAAAAACGTGCTTTTAAGGCATCCTTGCACCAATAGAAAAGTTGATGACTTCCACAGCTAGTTAAATCGTTTTTAATGTAAGTATTTTATTTGCCATCGTATGTGACAATTAAACGACACGACAATCAAAAATAAAACTCACAATTGATTCCTAATTTTATGATTTTTGTGCTTCTATGATTTTAAACGAGAATCCAACTGAAACTTGTAATGGATCTAGGTGCCCGTTAGGGCGCCGCAGCCAAGCCGTGGCGCGCTACACACTCAAGCACCTTATACAGCAAGCAGAGTTGGGGTGATTTCGAGGTGTAACCCAGCCGTCATGTAACGTGATGTGGACTTGAAAACTATCAAAGTTGAGAGGATTTAGATACCTGACAACACATGCCAAATTTGGTTGGGTTACGAGCATTCCTTCTTGGTGAAAAATGGCTTGAAACATGCTCAAAATCACTTTAAGGATGTTAGCTACTACTACTGCTACTGCTACTACTACTGTCTAATTCGCTATAGTTTCAATCGGCCCGCGATTCTGACCAGCCAGACGGGTGGGGCTACAATGTTCATATTTTACATGGACATTAAGGTTATAGTAATAGTCTCTTTTGAAAGAAAAAGTTAAAAAAGTTTGCTGGAAGGCTTCCAAATAAAGGTTTTAAAATAAGCCTTATACACTAGGCATACAATCAACAAGTAACTATAGTTACTTGACACTTGTTGACGGTACAAGCAGAGTTAGGCGGGAAAGTGCGATACGTAAACAAATAGCGGACATTTTAAATTTTTCTTCTTTGTGTGAAACGAGAAAATTTGTCATTATACTCTCATAAAACAAATCAGAAACCGTCCCTGGCCTAGGCACAGATGTAGAAAATTATTTATAATACAACAGTGTAGGTCTAAAGTTCCATTAGGCTATAGGACTAGATAAAATTAATACTAACATTACATGTTTGACAAGCCCTAGGCCTTTCTTAGCCAACCCTAGGCCAGCACAACCTTGTTCTGACACACTTCCCGCACAAATAACCAGTTTTGATTACTAAAAGCCTAATGCAGATAAACAATAGTATGATTGTCCACCTAGGCTATACAAAAATGTACGGAAATAATACACCTATTGAACTCACGCATTACTCCTGTCACTAAATAAAAACGTTAAAAACAACTGTGCAAATTTTCAATATTGTTTTGATAATCTGTTGATTTAAATGGCTGTGGATGTAGTGAAATAGGTGTAAAATAACATTAGTTGTGCGTTTGTTGTTGCATGGGAAAGTTTTTATTGGATGTGAGTTGCCTAGACTTAACCAGTCCTTATACCGTCGTTATACCATGGTTATACTACCTATACCCAGGATGTACATGAATTCGGGTCTAGATATTTTACATCCTATTGTTAATTGTTATTACCATAGAAATTAAATCAACTTTGATAAAATTATTATATTCTAACAAATAATTTTGCAATGGAACTTGAAAAAGTAATGAGATCATACACATAACAAATACTTGTAGAAATACAGCCAAACCTTACACACTCAAAAGAAATGAGATCTAAAAAAAGGGTCAAGCTCATCTTCCCTTCCACATTTGCGCATTCTTAATTCATAAACGTACAGTGTCCCATAACAGTCATCCTCGTAAAGCTTGGCAAAATAGAATTTGCATGTTTACGTTTAAATTAATTAGAAAAAAGAACTTGGATGAACTATTACGTTTAAATTAATAATCGCAAATTCTATTTTGCCAAGCTTTTTGAGGATGCTGTTATGGGACACTGTACGTTTATGAATTAAGAATGCGCAAATGTGGAAGGGTAGATGAGCTTGGCCCTTTTTTTAGATCTAATTTCTTTTGAGTGTGTAAGGTTTGGCTGTATTTCTACAAGTTTTTGTTATGTGTGTTAGGGTCAGTAGAAATGCTGACGTGTTGTTGAAAAACATCTCCCTAAAAATTTGGGGTCGTGTGGAAATGTTTTTGTTTTGAATTCGAAAATGTGTTCCAAAATATAGCCAATCATTATAATAACAAAGTTCTCTCATTTCACAGTTTGCCATTGAATATTCTCTTTCAACTATCGTCACATTTAATAATATGAAACGGTGCATCACTGGACGCAGATAGCTCAACCGCCGTGTGCCCTTATAATCACCGATAACGACAATAATATTATAGATTATATCTTCTCAGTCAGTAATACGAAGAAGGGCAAGTTTCCCGTGGGCATACTTCCAACTAAACACATTTCTTTAAGGTCGCTTTTATTTAAAAATGATAAACATAAGGGACTCAAGGATCGAACCCTGTGGCACGCCACAACAACGTCCTCACTGCTCAGAATGGCTGGGTGACTTAGTCCTGCCGCTGTGGTAGCTCTAGAGTACAATATGGAGGAGATAGCCGCAGAATCCCATTAGATGCGCTAGATGTAGTGGACGGTCGACGCTATCGAAGCTTTACAAAACTCCGAATAAATCGCGTCAAACTGATCTCCATTGCTGTGTGTAGCAATGCCGTAAGTGTAGTAAGGCCGTTATCGTTGACCCGATTGCATAAAGCTATGTTGTGTGGTTGCAAAATGCTTGGACGCATTTTATTAAAGCATATTTGTGTAACAGTTTTCCCTTATCTTTGGGTACAATGGCTTAAAACGGCCGGTACTTACGTTGGCATTATGAATTTTGTCATAATTTAATATTGTTACGTAATACGATGATATCAATCTAAAGAAAATATATTGATACCAGTAAAAAAAAGAGACACTTAAACAATTGTGTCAGTGTTTGTTGTTGTTGTTGTTGTCCATCTACGCCACAATTAGACAAACTTGACTTGGCCGGACCAGGGACCTGCTTTAAAATGTAAGCTTTCACACCTTTCAAGATTAACAACAAATTACATTTCTTCAAAATTCCATGGTTCTTATTGATTCTAAAGTATTTGGCACAATAAACCGATTTCAAGACTCCTACAACAAATTTTTAAATCATTACATTAAAATCCACTTTAACTTTCTGTTGTCTTTGTTTTGAACTTTACAATATATTTACATTTGTGTTTTTTTACAAATTTATACCTGCTGTATTTTTAGTTTATTAAACTCTTGTTTGTGTTTTAATTTTTTGTATCTTTGTGCGCCTACTACCATAAAATGCGCTCAATAAGTATTTAATTGTGTGGTTACGCAAGTTATTACAAATTTTATATTAGGACCTGTCCATTATTAGCAAACGAAGAAACTAAGAACGATCAAGTGACTCACTTAGTATAAATGTGACTTGTTCAAATCACCTTTTTTTATGTAGTTACAACTACTAGAAAATAATACTAAATAATTAACAAAAATCACATTATTATGAAGTAATGTGTCGCTTAATAATTGGTTACTTATATTTGATTGAATTGGACATTTAATATAAGTGAGATTATTTTGAATACATTCGTAAAACTAATCTAACGATGTTGATTAATTTCCGTTGGAATCACAATATTATTTAATAAATAACAATTGGCAATGCATACATTAATTATTAATATAAATAATAGCGTAACTAACTGTTGTTAGTGCAAAGAAGGGAGCATCTTTTGTTTCCCTGTTTGTACTAATATTCTCGGAATAAGTCTTAGTGCAGATCCCCTCCTTGCTATTTAATCTCTAGCATTGGTGAACAATATCCGTCGCAATAGTTGGATCAAGTTGGCTTCAATTCTCGGCTAGCCTGCGAGATCTCTAAATGACAAGCTTAGTCGTCAACTCCCGAGTCAATTACCTGGCCCTTCACAATACCCTACAGGTAGATTGGCTCATCGCTCCGGTGGGCTTAATCAGGATTTCCATGTAGAACGTCGGTGGTTCTATTCTTGGTACGAGCGGTTTGTAAACTTGTACAGATATAATCTCCCAACAGCTCTTTACTCATTTCCACGATCCCCTTCGATTGACAATTTTGCTAATAGGTATGTCTTTATTATCATTATCATTTATGCTTTACATCTCACAAAACATTAATTACCTATGCTCTCGTGTGGTAGTTATTGTATTATTGTTTTATTTTATGTTTTGTTATTTCCAATGAGTTTTGTTATTTTGTATAATAACATTTCCAACAATGTCGAGTTGAGCGATGTTCTTCACAACGATACTAGGCCACGAAACATTTTTCTGTCAAAGTTGCTTGGCTCAGCGTTTCTTCATCATCATCTTCATCGCCCTCTTAAGTTTCGTTTTCATCCTGCAACTACTTCTCCACAAATTTTCCACATCATTTCCTGTCCTCGCACAGCTTCAATTCCATCACCTGGTTCCACGATTCACCTCGCTCTTCTAATTCTCCTTCGATCAATGCTCCCCATCTTTCTCTTGGTTTTTCTATTTTTCTTTTACCTACCCTCCCTGTTTCAAAGTCTGAATTAATAAAATTAATCCAATCTTTTCTAATCTTATCTATTTTAAATAAAATCAACATTAAAGCCATTGAATAAATTACTTCACTATAGTATATTAAAATACTTTGGTCTATTATAAGAATAAATGATTTTTTGAAGTATTGTTCTCTTTTGAAATATATCTTTCGCCAATGATTAGGGATGTTAAAGGAACGTCCAAATGGTTAATTAACTTTCCTCATTCTTTGGATGAGATCGAAAGTCAATCGCACCTTAGGTAATTTGAGTAGGAGAAGGCACCGTGCCAAATAGGGATAGCCATTATTTCTTTCTTGACATTGTGCATCTGTCACAGTTCAACCTATCCTCTTGTTACGAGAATCGGTTTTTGCGTTTGTTACTTTTGAGCGACTTTTTGGTTTATCTATTAATTTTAATATTTGTTCTTGTATGTTCTTATGAGAATATAACAAATCACATTTATCATAAAACACGATCATTGTTTGGTCAAATGGAAAGAACAAGAATTCGAAAGCAGACTACTAATATTATCATTTTTATCCTAAATACGTACGGCTGCCATCTCTGCCATATTTTGCTTCCAATTTTAACACCAATTTTAAAACATGTGATTAACGAAAAAAAAGTATCGTAACATTACAATACAAAACATACAAAATAGGTTTAAAATAATTACTACAAAATAATAGTTGTGAATCGAGCTTAGGATTTGTGATATGAAGAATTGATGATACAAAATAATTTATAGATAATAATAATAATGGCTAAACTCAGTATTAAACCACATAACAATGATGGTAAAAATGAGTAACAATATCCCTACCAAATTATTTTAATGTGGAGATCACAATAACAAAGTGAAAACGTTGCCGAATTGATAAAAAGACTGGATCTTACTTGCAAAAGTGTAAATTGGAGGAGATAGTGGAAAGAGGTTAAAATTGGTTTAAATACGAATGAAGAGTGACCGCGTGAATGATAGACAGAGACTTGAGACATAGAATAGTTGACACAGCCGAGTTGAACAGGAAGAAAGTCTTAAAAGAGAAGAATGAAACTCGAGTGTCCGATCGAATATTCCCATTCACAACGCGATGCAAGAATGCCATGTCTGATCTTTGTCAAAGCGTGTCAAATGAAGAAATTGTGAGAAGTTTCTTTACTAATTGCTTTGTATTTGAAAAGTACTAATAATGAGGGCCCATGATTATATCTGTGCTGAGGAAAATATCTTGAATATAATTGTCTATTTATATGTGTTTAACTATAGGGGTGGCACATTGTTAGCTCGTGCAAGTGTCTAATGCAGACTGTAACTAGTTCGATATCACCACCAGATTCCACTCATCACTCTAAATCTGTTCCTCACTCACAAGGCGAGCACTGGAATTTACTCTTATTACAATACGTTCTACGACATGTCTTCGAATTCCAAGCAGCAGACTAGACGTTTGTACCTCCTCGACAATATAGGATCCAACGTATTTGCAACAACACTAAGTTACTAACCATCCATCCAGATCTTGATCTTATAAAAAATCATATTTGAAAATGCTATTGGTATTGTGTAAACCATTATGCTTCCTTTTAGGATTTTTTTTTTATTGTAACTGTTTGATGTGTATCTATTAGAAAAACGTATTAAGATTTCTTATTGTTGTTTAAAAACCTATTTTGAATCCTTTAAAAACTATATCACACTAATGTGAACTTTGGTATGTTGCCAATTGTTAAATTATTGAATTGAAATACCATAATATCCAAAATAGATAAAAAGAAAGAACATGCATAATTATATAGTAAAAACACGTCATGTGTGTCATATCACATTATATATCTGTCGCAAAACATAATTATGAGCTATAGATTTTTACAGTACATAATTATTTCAATTATAAAAATTCAATGGATGGAGGCACATTATATGAAAAAGTACAGCGATTCGCTTACCTAGGGCGGTGTTTTGACCCACTGTTGTCAGTTGTTGTCGTTCACATAATGCACTCATTTACTGTTTGTACTGAACAATCTACCCGGAGGCGTAAAACAAACAAACATTTTGCGCTCGGAGCAAAACGATTTAAAAAACAGTCGAGACTCAACAACACAAAAAACTTTTCTGCCCGACAAAACGAGAAATATAAGTCAGTAACTCTTTGTTATTTCTATCGCGTTTAAAGTTTCAAGATAGCAAAATTTTGTCTTTTAACATTGTAGTTTTTTCTGCCCTTCTATTTCGGTTGGGTTGTGAGGAGAAAAATCGCCGAGTGTTTGTAAATCTTTGTTATTCTCATGAGTTTGAAATCGAGTATAAGTGAAAGTTCAAGTGCGATGGCCATTCAGAAATCGCTTTTATGGCACTCAACTTGTCACAGGCCAATTAAAGAGGTTTCACTTTTATTATATAAAATAAAGTCTGCTGCTGTTGTGCATCTCCTTTTTTTCCCCAAATGGAGATTTGGAAAAACAGTCAATTCGTCTTTGATTCTCTTCGGTATTTTAAAAAAAATATTTCATTACAGCTGAATCTTTATCATTTATGGCACTTTTATACTGTTTAGATCTTCAGAAAATTTTGAATACAATTCTTTGCATATAAGTTTTCAAGATCTTGGAATCTCGAAATAACTTTTAGAACATTGCTTCGCCTGTAAGAATACACAATTTGGGAGTTTCTCAACTGAATTTATAAGTATTTATTTGCCTGTGTGCAAGATCGTGCCATCTACATCTTATAAATGAGGCAAGTTTTGTTTTGCCTGTGAGTATTCAAGGTCTGCATTCTCCAAGTTATTTTGTAAATATTGATTTGCCAGTGTATGAAAGATTTTACAATTTCGAACTTAGTTTTACATTAATTACACTATATCGCTTGTGAGTGTGTTAGTTTTGCCTGTTTGTTTATGCAGATACAATAATTATCACACTTTTGAAGTAACCATATAACCGGGACGAGTAACTTAAATAGCGTGTTAATTAGCTATATTGGACAGTTTAAACTAGGAATGTTGTCTCAATAAGCCTCTGCTTGAATAGGAGCCATGTAGTGTACCTCGAAAATTTGCAGTTTTTTAGTGTGTTTTGACTATGGACATATGTATTATGTGTTTATTTACTTATCACTTTTGGACCCAATAAGCTTTTTTTTACAATAACGAGTTTTTTAAAATGTGGGTTTGTCGCTCATTATTATGTTTTTTTTTACTCTTATAATGTAAAATTTACTAGCCATATAGAATATTCTTTCTTGACTTGTAGTGTATAAATTAAAAAACTAACTGGTTGAGAAAATGTTTAATGTGATACGTTTTTTTTATATAACAAATACTGATCTTACTGGCATACGTAGTTTATCGTGCTGTTTTTACATCGGTAACAAATCGTAGGATTCAATCAAGTTTTAAATGCAATTCAAGAACAAATGAAAACGGGCGTATCTTCAGGATTGTTATCACACCCGTACATATTCCACTAGGCCATGCACATGTGAGGGTGGTGGGAACTCTGTTGCTGCCACCACGTATTACAGGGCGTGGCATTTGAGATGGAGCGTGTAGCGTTGTGGGAAGATCAAACGATCCACTTGCTAGTTCTGCGCAATAGATAAGTTATACTTTCCTAACTAAGAATAAAACAATTTAAATGTTGTGATGGTGCATTGCGCTGTGTGTCACTCAATATATTTGGTTATTCGTTTAGGGAGGGGATTAGTCATTGAACTTGCCTTGGGGACAATTCAGAATTGTCAGTTAAAGAACTTCCATCTTTTACAGAGGATAATTTATACTTTAAAATATCATTCATTATAATAAAAATAAACGTTGACTTATAAAATAAAAACAAAATACAAATACAAAATTTAATATTTAACTGTTAATCACCCGTAATTATTATGATTAAAGTGAATATTAAGTTTAGTTTAGATTTAGTTTATTTATACATCACAAACAGGTTATTCCAATTACATGTGATTAAATACAGCACAAAATATATAATATAAACTTTACAAATTGACACTCAAAAGCACACCAATGTTCAATCTCATAGAAATGTCGTGAATAACAAAAACAAAAACACAAACAAAAACTTCCTCCTGTTAATACCGAACAATTTGTTCTTAAAAGATGCCTTACTAACGTTTACGCCATTATCAAATCGGAATTGACGGATTAACACGTTAACGAAAGAGACAGAATTGAAGTCTAGGACGAGAATCTTTTTATTGCTATCGTAAATAAAACAGAACAATAACCGAAGAGCCAATCATACTTCAACTTTCAATAATAATTGCAATATAATTACGTTTCTTGATGAAAATGAAAATATCTTAATAATTCACCCATTCTTAATTTGAAGAGAAAATAAGACGTCGTAAGTTAGATGTTCATTCAATTGAGATCGGGAGATCGCAATTTATGTCCCCCTTTTATCTAAACCCGGAAACTTCTTTCTGCTTCTCTGACAAAGAACTGACTGACTGTGCAGCAGATACATTAACATCTCGCTTTGACTCGTAAACCAGTCTGCATTCAGAACCTTCCGAAAGTAAGTCAACCGGACTGCATTCATGTCTATGTTACAGACTTGTTCCTTTTACTATGATCGCACTGCAACTGATAGCGGCAACCATCTAGTGCAAGACGGGCTAGTCGTGGCGCTCCCCGTGGCTGGACCCGGCACCTCCACCAAATATCTAACCGGTAATTCAAAGTCGATGGACGATGGCTCAAATGTTTGCTCAATGAAAGCGGAACTTAAATAATAACTAAACACACTGTAAACATTAAGCACAATATATAAAAAATTACAAAATCCAACCCGACCGGGATATGAACCCGGGGGCTCCCTCATTCTATCTAATCCTGGATTGTACTAAATATTATAAACAATTTAACCAGGGGTTTTCCCTAATAAACAATTCTATAAACTTTTACATACGAAAACGTTAATTTTTGTGGGTGGGGGGGGGGGGGGGGGATGGGGGGGGGACGCAACCTTCCTTCAACTACTATGTGCCAATTTTGGGACAATAGTGTCTACGCTGAGCTATGTGCAAAATTTAATTTCGAGCGACGAGTTTTGTCTCCTATCGTTTCAACACAAGTTTGTTTCCACTCTAGTAAAAGGGAAAAAGATTTTCTAAAATGACATTTCACGAACGATTTATTTGCTCAGACTGTACAAATAAAGAGCTTTGTACCGGACGGCGACAAAAATCGTACATCAAACAGTTATTTCAGAAAATAATTCTCATTATACTAGAGTGGAAGACAAAAAGTGTATTGAAACAATATTTAAAAAACTCGTGTGTTTTACATTAAATATTGCACATAGCTTTTTTTACGTAGTTCTGCTGTGTACAAAATTGGCATAATGGCCCCCCAGAAAAACAACAATATTTGTTTCTAGTTCGCCTTCAATTTAGCCAACTTTACATACAACTAATAACAAATCTCTCAATTTTTTTAATCAGGAAACACTCCCGTAGGTGTAATTGTTTTTCGGGAAAATAAATTAAAAAAATTTTGGATTTTGGAATTTTGGATGGATTTTTTTAATTTCTGGATTTTTAGAAATCAATCCAGAAATCTTGGATTTTGGAATTTTTGGGCGGATTTTTAATTTCTGGATTGATTTTTATAAAATACGAAATCGGTTAGAATTAGTCCAGTCCGCGGTGGCACATACGGTTAGGGCGCGGGTTTGAATCTTATAGCTCTTCGAAGACGTGGTTTCGAATCCCGCATAAAGCATGTTTTTTGTAATTCTCGTTCACCGTTATCTATCACCTCTCGTCGTCTCGAATAACTTAGAGTATATTTATTTAATACGTTAAGTAACAGTCATCTTACCGTCATTATCTTAATAATTCACTTCGGTCATGCCAACAATGTCTGTAAGTTGTTACTAAATATCTTACAATTTTCGGTCTCAATTCTTTATTAAAGGCTATTTTATGCATAGAATCCAAACTTTACTTGTGCGCTTCTTCACAGTATCCTGATTTTAATCTGATTGTGATGGAAATTATTTATAAATTTGAATTTAGAAAGGACGTGTTCCAAAAAAATATGCTTGTCTCTTGGTATGAAACATTTGGAACGAGTATTTTGATTATTACACTCCCACATATGCTCCAAAATAAATCTTATTGATGTATCAATTCGTATAATATGTTCACGATCCCCCCCCCCCCCCCCCCACCACCAATTATAAAATATACTGCACAAAACTAGAATATATTTTCAAATTACAAATTTACCTTACAAAATATGTGATGATTTCCTACAACTTTAAATATTCTGCTGCTCTTATCGGTGTAACTTTATCAACATCATAACAAAAACTTGTAGAAGATACAGCCAAACCTCACACTCAAAAGGAATGAGATCTGAAAAAAAGGATCAAGCTCATCTACCCTTCCACCATAAAAACGTACAGTGTTCCCATAACAGCATCCGTCACGCAAAAAAGCTGGCAATTAATGTAGAATTGCGCTTATTAATTTCACAGACGTAAGTAGTTTATACCAAAGTTCTTTTTTCTAATTATTTAACGTTAATAACATGCAAATTAGTTTGCACCAATGCGTTTTGATGGAGTGCTGTATGGACACTGTACTTTATGTGGAAGGGTGTAGTGAGCTTGGCCCTTTTTAGATTCTCATTACCTTGAGTGGTAGAGGTTGTGGCTTGTATTATACAAGTTTTTGGTTATGTGTTGTGATCTATACTTTTCAAGGTTCCATTTACAAAATTATTGCGAAAATATAATTATTTTTATCAAAGTTAGGATTTAAATTCTATGGTGTTATAGCACTTAGTAACATATAGATGTAAAAATATTCTAGACCCGGATTCAGTAACATATCCTGGGTAATATGTGGTCTATAAAACATGGTTAATAAACGACGGATATAAGGACTGGACTCCACAATTTACTTGAGTTTCGTGGGAGATGAGTTGTAAAACGCAATTTGAAAACGAAAGTACGTGTTTCGTTTGAATGGAATTGGTATTCTTGAATCTTGGATCGTGGGAAATACGTTCTTATGGGTTGTGAGTTGAAAGCATTGAATTAATTGAAAAGCACTATAGTTATGCTAGAGTAGGGCAGTCTGCCATAGCCTTCCGCCAGCGCAGAGCGTAGCAAATATTGAAGACTCAGACGGCCCATTTCAAGAATGGCGATTTGGTGCGTTTTTTTTTAATTTATGACTTTGTGTAACTGGCTAATAAGTATTTACGGATTGTTTGTATATGGGGTGTTAGCTGTGCTAGCATGGTATTAACAAAAGAAACACAAGCACGAAGGATTTGGCTTATAAGGGAATTTTATGTAATCATTTGGTTGGTGTAATAGGTCTAAGGTTTAGTATGCTTACCTGTGCAACCCTGGCGGCAATCTTGCGCACTATTTGGGCCACAAATACGCTCCCATTTGATTAACATGGTAAATTGTCATTTAAGAATGGCTTGTTAATTGTACCGGAAGTGGACCAACCGACTGCTGGTTATCCAATGTAGATAGGTGGTCTATGGTGAAAGAGTATCACGAAATCCAAACACTGTTGTAAAAGCTTTGTACGTAGCAAAGAGGTCGAAAAAGTTCTATATTATTATGGAGGCAGTGCCTTTCATAAATACGCGGGCCAATCGAAAAGACAAGTGTATGAAAATGATTTGATGTTGCAATTATGAAATAAACAGTGAGGCATCGTTCATATCAGAACAAGGTTGTGCTGCAGAGGGTTGCTAAGGCTTCTTGCAACATGTAGATGTTATAGTATGATTTTTACTAGTCTATAGCCCAAGGAACTTTAGACCTACCTTTGTCATTATAAATAATTTCCACATGCTTTGCGGCCTATGCCTAGGGGACGGTGTTCTGATTGTTTGATGGAGTATAATGATCGACCTTTTCTCGTGTCCACACAAAGAGAAAAAATTTTAAATGTCCGCTATTTTTTTTACGTATCGCATTTTCCCGCCTAACTTGTTATACCGTCAACAAGTGTCAAGTAACTAGGTTTATTGTTGATTGTATGCCAAGTGTTAAGGTTATTTTAAAACCTTTTTTTTGGAACCTTTCAAAAAATTTTTTTCAATTTTTTTTTTAAAAAGAGACTAATTTCTATAACCCTTTTAATGTCCAGGTAAAAATGAACCCTTGTAGTCCCCACCCTTTGGGCAGAACGCGGGCCGACGTTTTTTAGATGTTAGCAGTAGCAGTAGTGGCAGTAGGGGCAGTATGGGAGTAGCAACACCCTTTAAAAAGTGTTTTTGAGCATGTTTAAACCCTTTTTTCCCCAAAAGGAATAATCGTCCCCCAAAAAAAATTGGCATGTGTTGTAGGTCCCTAAATCCCCTCGATTGTGTAGTTTTCAATTTCACATCAGTTAAGCGGCTGGGTAACACCTCAAAATCACCCCAACTCTGCTGATGTAAAAGGTGCTTGAGTGGTAGGCCCCGCGGTTTGGCTGCGGCGCCCTAAGGGGGCACCTGATAAAACTTGACGTAATGTTATAAATTTTGTGCTTTTAATTTTTTTCAACTGCCACATATGAAATAATTACGACCCAAAAAACAAGGTTTTTAAAAATGCCCCCTGCGTGATATTTTTCGGAGCGTTACTCGTTTTTGAGGATGCATGGAGCCGCAGAAATAACCGCAGTGATCGGGGTAGGCGTGGTTTAAAAGTGTTCGTTTTGTTTTTAATTTCAAAATTTTTTTTTATGTCTACGGACAATAAGGCCACGGGGTTTTTATTAACAGTGCAAGAAAAAATTATTTAAGCAACAAAATTCTTAATAAACTCCAGGCTAACATTACTTTACTGGTACGAAAAAAATCAAAAATCCCCCGTGAGCCAGATTTATTCGTTTTTTTAGATGCACTTTCGATAGAAGTTCGTTGTTCAAAAAAGGCACCTTTGGGATTTTATTATCGCTGTGTTCCAGTGAAACAGACAAGAAATTAATATATTGTAAAGTACGAATATGTTATCCACCTCAACAGTGTTCTCTATATTTTTTTCTCCCACGAGTGCAAATGCTTCTAGATATGCCGACGTTCCAATGCCCGTGGGTCTTTAAATTGCTAATTTTAAAATTGAAAAAACCTCCAAACTAATTACATGGAAGTCGCTCCAGCATCTTTTTATGCTCGTTTTAGTTGCGCCTATCGTTAATCGATTCTAGGTGGCTTTGTGACGGCCACGTGTTGTCCGCTTGGCAAGTCCCTGTTTAATTAAATTCATTTCAGCGGGCTTTTATAGACACGTAAAATAAAAAATACCACTCGACGTTTTCTATAATTGCTGCTGGATAAAAGTATGGAGCTTACCACATCAAAAACTTAATTGAAATTTTCTTGTGCATCTTAATAATTGTATGAATTTGTAAGTTTTATTATTCAGCAAAAAAGAAATTTAAGATCCCTTTGTTTCAGTCGAATAATTACAAAAGTTTTGTTTAACTTATAATAAACCTTTAAATTTTTCACTTTGTTATACCTGTTCAGTTTGTTGTTTATTGTTGTATGGATGTATTCACAGTATTTTATTCGTTGTCTTGACGTTGAATTTATGACTGGGCAAAAACTAATTTACATTTTATTCAAATATTATACGTCTGTACCCCCGTAGGATGATGACATACTTCCATCCATCAACCCGTAAAGAGTTCGAATTTTTCATTTTTGAATTAAACTAAATATAATTTAATTATTATGCCATACAACATTACGTTCATTTTAAAAAATTCAATTTGTTTTTCGATTTTTATATCTTGCATCACAATAGAAATCAATGGATAAAAAGTCGTTATTTCGCTATTCTCTAAACAAATCTTAAAAAATATATATTCCCCTGTATATGTTTAGTATTATTTTCAAGATATTTATACTTATGCTGATATATTTATCGAAAAATCTTAAAGTTATTTTGATAATTACATTTTAGCGTTTAGCATCTCAGGATCAAAAACGCTCTCTGTTCGTTGCTATGTTGTACGTAATATCTAAATAATATTTGAGTTTAAAAAATAACAGTTCCATTAACAAACCATTGCGTAAAGATAACTTAAATGTATTTCTCTCAACTCATACATTGTGCTAAGAAGGAAATCACATTATTACTCTTTTTTTAAAATTTTATAATTAGTTGGGTAGTTAAAAAAGTAAAAGGTTACTGTTTATTTGTTTAGGTTGCTTTCGTTCCTGACGACACGTCCCGTCGCCGCTGCGTCGCCCGATGCATTACCTACGAACAAATAAGCGAACATGAAAAATTATCAAATTAAGTATTACCATTCTTATGAAATGAGTTGTTATTTATGTGGGGTGTTAAATGGTTTAAGTGAAGGGTTGAAAGTAGGCTACTCGGTATTCCATCTCCGGGCCATGCAGGGGGGCAGGC
>JAMZAV010008837.1:0-39488 GCA_024449915.1 Sweltsa coloradensis | reverse complement strand
AAAAAAAAAAAAAAGAAACCGTCCACCTAGGCCAGATGACGAAAACTATTTATATACAACAGTGAAGGTCTAAAGTTCCAAGGCTTAGGACTAGATAAATAAATACTTACACTACATGTTTGACAAGCCCTTGGCCTTTCTTACCAACCCTGGGCCCAGCACAACCTTGTTTTGACACTTCCCGCACAAATAACTAGTTTTGTTTACTACAAGCTTAATGCAGATAAACAATGGTATGATAGTCCTAGGCTATTCCAAAATTTACGGCAATAATAAGCTTCTTCTTTACTTTTAATCAACTCACGCAATCTCCTGTCACTTTTAATAAAAATGTAAAAACAAAAGATGGTGAAATTTTCAATATTCTTCTGATTATCTGATGATTTACATGGCTGTGGGTCAAGGCCGTCTAGATATATCGCTTCCCTCGTGTGGGTGCAGTGAAATAGGTGTAAAATTACATTATTTGTGCGTTTGTTGTTACATGGGAAAGTTTTAATAGGATGTGAGTTGCCTAGACTTAACAGTCATTATACCGTCGTTTATACCATGGTTATACCACCTATACCAGGATGTACATGAATCCGGGCCTAGATATTTTACATCCTATTGTTATTGCAAATACCATAAAAATTATATCAACTTTGATAAAAATATTATATTTTAACAAATAATTTTTGTAATGGAATTGAAAAAGTAATAAGATCACACACATAACAAAAACTTGTAGAAATACGGGCCAAACCTAAACACACTCAAAAGGAATGAGATCTAAAAAAGGCCAAGATCATCTACCTTCCACATTTGCGCATTCTTAATTCATAAACGTACAGTGTCCATAACAGCATCCTCGAAAAGCTTGGAAAAAATAGAATTTGCATGTTTACTTTTTAAATTAATTACAAAAAAAGAACTTGGATAAATACTACGTTAAATTAATAATCGCAAATTCTATTTTGCCAAGCTTTTCGAGGATGCTGTTATGGGACACTGACGTTTATGAATTAAGAATGCCCAAATGTGGAAGGGTAGATGAGCTTGGCCCTTTTTAGATCCCCATTCCTTTTGAGTGTGTAAAGGTTTGGCTGTATTTCTACAAGTTTTTTTTTATGTGTGTTTAACTTTATCTTCACATTTTTACTCAATGGGGATTTAAAATGAAATAACGATCAAGTATACCATATGCTTTTGAGCACTGTTGAGTTATGTGCTTTTCGAAAAAAAGATGTTTGTCAAAAAAAAATCCCAAGATTCTTTCCATAGTCTGATAGAGGTAAAATTGTACCTTTTTTATCTAGGTGCCCGTTAGGGCGCCGCAGCCAAGCCGCGGGGGCGCTACACACTCAAGCACCTTATACACCAAGCAGAGTTGGGGTGATTTCGAGGTGTTACCCAGCCGTCATGTAACGTGATGTGAACTTGAAAACTATCACAATCGAGGGGGTTTAGGTACCTGACAACACATGCCAAATTTTATTGGGGGACGATTATTCCTTCTTGGTGAAAAAATGTCTTGAAAAAATGCTCAAAATCACTTTTAAAGGGTTTTTAGCTACTGCCTACTACTGCCTACTACTGCCTACTACTGCCTACTACTGCTAACATCTAATACGTCGGCCCCCGATTCTGACCAGACGGGTGGGGCTACAATGTTCATATTTTACATGGACATTAAGGTTATAGAAATATAGTCTCTTTGAAAAAAAAAGTTGAAAAATTTTTTTGGAAGGCTTCCAAATAAAAGGGTTTTTAAAAAAAGCCTTAAACACTTTGGATACAATCAACAAGTAACCATAGTTACTTGACACTTGTTGACGGTATAGCAGAGTTAGGCGGGAAGTGCGATACGTAAACAAAAGGCGGACATTTTAAATTTTGCTTCTATGTGTGAAACGAAAAAAAAAGTTTTCATTATACTCTCATAAAAAAAATCAGAAACCATCCCTGGCCTAGGCCCAGATGGTAGAAAATTATTTAAAATACAAAGTTAGGATAAAATTTCCATTAGGCTATAGGACTAGATAAAAAAATATTTACATTACATGTTTGACAAGCCCTAGGCTTTCTTAGCCAACCCTAGGCCGCATAACTTTGTTATGACACACTTTTCGCACAAATAACCAGTTTTGATGACTAAAAGCCTAATGCAGATAAACAATAGTATGATGTCCACCTAGGACTAGGCTATACAAAAAATGTACTAAAATAATATCCCTATTCATTTTTTTTCGCAAAATTTTCGCGAAACTCCGGGTCACTATATAAAACGTAAACAAAAACTGTGCAAATTTTCAATATTTGTTTGTTAATTTTTTGATTTACATGGCTGTGGTGCAGTGAAAGGTGTACAGTAACATTAGTTGTAGTATGGGAAATTTTTCTATTAGAGTTTTCATGGACCTTGATCGTAGCCTTGGCATTACTTATAAAAGATCCAACTGGCCTTATTAGCAAAATGCAGGGGCCTTTGTTTACTGCATTATTGTTTTAAACAAAAACTAAGTCTGCGCCGCCATTTAATGGCGTGCTTTCTGTTTGTTCAGGAAATAATTACTACCTCTATTGTTTGAATTGGTCTAATAATATTTAATTATTTATAAAGTTATAAATCGAATTTGCCTAGTTGGGTGGATCCTTTAGTGGTTCTGTTATTTACTTTGTAAGTTTTTGGCTGCATTTACATACCTTTGTGGGATTTATTTTGTCATTGGTTTGTTTATATTCTCTCAGTAGGCCTAGGGCTAAATATTATCCTAGGTGTTGTCCTGCGCGTCTGTACCATCAATTGGTATAACCCTTGACCATAACCTCCATGCTAGACTGTGACTGGTTCTGTCCAGGTCTTGTCTGTGCCATATTTAATCCTTTACCCTCACCATCCCTACCAGACTGGGCGGGTTTTCTGCCCAGCTCTTGTCTGTACACTTTGAATCCTTTACCTTCATCCTCCCTATCAGACTGAGGCTGGTTCTGTCCAGCTCTTGTCTGTGCCATATTTAATCCTTTACCTTCATCCTCCCTATCAGACTGTGGTTGGTTCTGTCCAGCTCTTACCTAGTTACCACAATACTAACCAATATGGCTAAAAAAGTTCATAAAGCTCGCCAAAAGAGAAGAAGTAAATATGTAAAAGAGGTCATAAAAATGTCCAGTACATCAACTCTAACAACTTGTTCTCAACAACAGCCAGACGTATCCAACCTTCATGATCTACTGTTGGAGCGTAGAAGAAATCAATATGCCAAGAATCCCCAGTCAAGCAGAGACCGAGCAGCTGCATTACGCGCAAACAAACCAGATTTTCACGGAAAAGAGTGGCTGATGCTATACGGTCACATCCTGAGCGGCATCAAAATAATACGAAAAATGACTCACCTAGCTAATCCCCAAAATCTACGCGATCGTGTGAGGAAGGCTCGCCTCGCCATGTGTAACCTTGAAATATGTGTTGTTATTTTTTAAAGGTATTCTTTAAGTTAATTTTAAGTTAAGTTATTAAATAATTTAAGTTAATTCTAAGTCAGTCACTGGTTAGGGGGAAGAACGATCTGTCATCGAACCTCGCCATTTTTTGCTTTTTGTCCATGTGTTTCATGATTATTATCCATTATCCATGTAACCCATTGTACAACAAAATAAAGACTGTCTATTCTATTCTATTTAACCCCAAAATAAGCGCGATCGTGTGAGGAAGGCTCGCCTCGCCAATCCCCAAAATCTACGCGATGGTGTGAGGAAGGCTCGCCTCGCCAATCCCCAAAATCTACGCGATCGTGTGAGGAAGGCTCGCCTCGCTAATCCCCAAAATAAGCGCGATCGTGTGAGGAAGGCTCGCCCCCGCCAATCCTCAAAATCTGCGAGATCGTTTTGAAGAAGGCTCGCCTCGCTAATCTAGATCGTCATCGGGAGAGGGTAAGGATGGCTCATCGCAACAACCCTAAACAACACAGTGTGTACTTGAAAACATGGCGATCATCCCACCCTGAAATAAGAAGGAATCAAAACAAGAGATCATATTCTGATAACGCTCTTTCTAGGCGATCTACTGCCTTATTGCAATACCACGCAAAACGAAATGTATCAAATACACTACGTAAAATTCGTAAAACCAGCGCAAATATTCTAAAAAAATACAAAACTCTTAGTACACGACATAGTCTACGCCTAAGAGGATCGATCACTGACATGACTTCCCTGTTGGCTAGAAAAATAAAACTTCTATCTTCAGCAGCTAGACTCCTTGAGGCTGAGAGAATAGTAAAAATGGTGCCTATTTAAAGGGAAAAATAACGTATTAAAAAATTTTAAGAAGCTCCAGGGAAACCCGTTGAATGTTAAGGCTCAGGTAGCTTTAGCAAAGGCAGACGAGTGTATCATGGGAAAGTGACATCGTGTTAGCATTATGCGGCCAGCCAATGCACACGATTCATTCGAACCGTATTATTACGAATACACTTATAGAGTCTACAACAATTCATCTTTCAATAATAATACGACGACATTATACAAATCAATGAATCAGGGGAGGCTATGAACATATTTGTTAACGTTCCTTGTTCAAAAACATTTCATGGATGTGTAACGAGGCAATATGTATCTCAAATAATTCTACAATCGAAAAAAAAATAAAGGCGATTATGCTTAAGCTTGCGGTATTAACTCCAGAAAATGCAGTGTCATTCATTGCCAACATTGATGTCTGTACTAAAGGTAAAACATTTTCTTGGGTAGGAAAACGTGGTCAGCGATTGACTGTCATACAACCATCAGTTGTTGCAAATCAACCCTCCTCTTTCTGAGGACAATCGCCCCACACTACCCCTGAGATTCGTAGTATTATTAGTGTCCTCTACAAGGTCAAATCTAATTATACAAATATTCAAGAAATAGACAAAGCTCTACGTTGTGGTAATCTAGTGTACTTGAAAAATTGCGCCTCAATATCAGAAGAGAATGCTAAAGCATATTGCCATGAGTTTTTGTCAAAGTGACCTCAACGAGACCATCATAATGGAGAAATATAAAAATGCTTTCTTGGCACTCACCAGACGCTCAATGAATACTCCAGTATACGAGTGTATGTCCTGTGATAAACTCTGTTATCGTAGGGACGTCACGGACATCGCAAGAAAAACAAAAGCGCAACTGTGTGGTAAAGTAGGGAAACCCTTTTTAAAGGGGAGTACAACGAACTAAATGGAATAACTGTCAACACATCTGTCACATTGTGATGGTAAATTTAAGAAACAAGAAATGCCCGCTATATGTAAGCTCAATAACCTTGAAGTAGGATTTGCGCCCAGGGGTTATCACCGAGTTGAATGACTTTGAGAGAATCCTTATTCAACGTGCAAAAGCTTTTCAGGTCATCATGAGAAGGGAACAGTCTCAAAAAAATATGCCACACAGGGGGGAGATACCAAAAGTACACGGAAGAACTTTCCCCCTGCCATTACCTTTGGAAAAGACTTTAGAAACTTTTTCCCAACCGGATGAACAATACACAGAAATCAAGAACTTTACATCATGGTGCGAGGAGTCCCAACTAAATCCAAAGTAGTGTGGGAGAATTTGGTAAACATAGAAAAGGTATACACAGCTCTAACCTACCTAAAACAAACAAACAGCATATATGAAAAAATCAAATTACCAACGTGTGCTGAACACCTTCTTGAAATTTTGGCTAGTGAGGAGGAAATTGAATTTCAAATCATTTCACCTGCCGTAAACTCAAAAGGTAATTTAGATAGCGAAAATCAAGAAGTTGACATCACCACAAATGCAGATGTGCAAGGTATGTTGGTGGAGGTTGATCCAAATGACAACAACATGAACTACGAGCAGTACACCATCTGCGCATTGCAAAGAAGCTCGGCAAAATAAATCTGCTACTGCGCTCTACCAGATGTTGAAGGTGTGCGAAGCCCCGATAGATTCTCGAGATAAAAAACTAGATGTTAAATGTTTTCCAGATTTGTACCCGACGGGAGTTAACGGTCAATGGCAGCAGCGCGTGACCCCCCTTTAAAATCAGCGGACTACATCAAGACTAGGTTAATGTCCAGCCTCACACTTTAGGCTTAATTTTTCAGTACATATTCTTCCTCTTAAACGATGCATGCTTAAGGCAACTGAGTGCAGGAATCTTTTACAAGCTAAATGTATCGCATCGGGGGCGCCTTTCGGCTGCAACTGTCATCGAGAAGATGAATAATGATGAACTGGAGGGTAATCTGGAAACAATATTCGCCAGGTTACGCAACACGGAGCAGTTTTGGAAGCGTCCACGTAATGATCTAGTATGCATGACTGAGAACTATGGCCCAGCCACGTGGTTTGACTTTTGAGTCCCAGTGAATGGGAATGGGATGACTTGGCCCCTATGTACGTACCGTCAATGGGTCGGTTGCTGCAAACAAATCGGTAAGGGAACTTGTTTCATGGATCCAGTGTCCACTTCTCGTTTTATGGACAACAAGTTCGTGCTATGCTAGATTTCATTTAAATTCAGATGACGCGCCAATAGGCAAAGTGACCCACTACTTCTGGCGTCGCGAGTACCAAGGACGAGGAACGCAACATTTTTTACCTACTAATTTTTGGGTTGGATTCGGCGCCTATCTTGGGAATTTCACCCAAAAAAAGAAGTTTCAGAATTTAAACTAAATATATCACCGTGCAAAACCAAAGCATCGCTTTGTCCGGTGCTTCATCATAGAGTTATCACTTCCAACGTCACAAACACAAATCATATTGCATGAGGAATAAAAAAAACAAGACAAGGATTCCGCCGAGTTTGTCGCTTTTCTTTCCCCCGTGTAGTAACTGATCAGCTCATTTTGCGAGACGTTTTTTGTTTCTGTTGCTGCCCCGGGAAAAATTTGAAAACAAATAGCAGGCTATATGATGTTCCCCGGAAAGTTGATGAAATCGACATCAACGACTACAACCCTGCAGTACTGTTGGTGTGCGGAGGAAACATGGACATTCAATTTGTTGGTGAACGAACTGCTCTTCTCAACTGGTACATTACTAAATATACAACAAAAAAATGAGAAAAGTTACGCCCAAGATACATTTGAAGAGATAAACTCTACTAAGTCGTTGTGCAGCAGGCTCTATAACATCGGCCTGAGGAGCATGAACCACAGGGAATGTGGTGCTCTTGAAGCTGCTGACACGCTCCTGGGCATCCCTCTCCATGGTACAGATCCACAGACGGGCTATCAGGTGGTTGGACGTCAGCATGGTGCGCGCAAGGCGACTTAAGTCGCGCAAAGAGGTAGAGAAACTAGCGGCGAATTCAACAGATATCTATTTTCAATCAGTTGTAGACGACAAGTACCCCTCTCGTCCTGTAGAAAATAGAGAATACACACCTCGTTGACTACGTGCGAAAGTACGACATCGTAGACGTCAAGCCGCGATCTGCCGAGGTAGAAACTTACGAACTTGAAGAGGAAAAGTTCCTAAGAAACGTTCTCGTGATCACCTAATAAATCATTTCCATATCAATGTACATCAGGAACCGGAAAAGTACTTTTATGCACTTTTTTCCATGTTTAAAACCCTTGGAGAGACACTGATGAACTAAAGGCCGGCTACAATACCTACGCAGAGTCATTCAACGTGTCTAAAAATGACCTACAAGATGCCGTCGACCACCATGAACACCTTGCAACTCTGCTAACAGTACTAATAAAGTCACTGATCTCATCCGAGAGGCGTTGCTGAGTTCGAGTTTTAATGGTGCAGAAGTCATCGACGCCCCGACAATCCTCTTGCATTTTAACCAGTTGAAGCGCAGGGTGCTATGACGGAATTTAGAGATGTTGTCAACACTGAGGATCCAGATAACGTGGACGTTTATACGATGATCACCCAATTAAATGTCGAACAGCTTAGAGTATTTAATCATGTCACGAACGTATTACAGGATGCTGTACCAATTAAAACGATGCTACGTCACTTTGGGCAGCGGAACTGGTGGCACTGGTAAAAGTTTCCTGATAAAGGCAATCAAATGTTGGATTAAAAAACCCAAACTTGGGAAAGACGTAGCAGTGATGGCACCTACGGGGGTCGCGGCCCACAACGTTAGGGGATGACTGTTTATAGGCTTCTGCAACTTCCAATAGAAAAACCACAAAACACTACATACACACCACTCTCAGATCAGGTACTAAAGGTCATCCGCAGCGAACTTTCAAACGTAGTTCTCTTCATCATTGACGAGATATCTATGGTGTCCAACCTGACCCTCATGTACATTCATCTAAGGTTGAGCGAAATATACGCTACGAAGGACACCGAAGATGGCTACTTTGGGCGGAAGCACATGCTCCTGTTTGGAGATCTCCTCCAGTTACCTCCCGTGCACGATGAACCACCGTACGTGAAGCTGACGCAAGCACAGACAACTAAGTACCTGAAGGCTCTGGGTGCTCCCAATCTATGGACAGAGCTGTTTTCTTACGACGAACTAACAATAAACCTGCGTCAACAAGAGGACAAGGACTACGCCAAATACTGAGCAGAATCCGGCTAGGACTTGTGACCTCAGAGGACTGTGATTCACTCAAAACAAGATTGGTGCCGCTAAATGCTAGCACCCCCTGCGGAAAAAATGACCCAGGTTATTCCTTCATCAAAAGTCTTTCAGCTGGTACTGTCTGCCTGCTTCCTTTGGCGCCACTTATGTAACAAGCTCAATGACTCCATGATGGCATTAATCGACTCGGAAGAAATAAGACTAGTTGCAAAGGACACTGTTTACTGTAACCCCATTTGGAAAGTAAAGTAAAGAAGATGCTCAAAACCAACGAGGAGGACAGTTCAGACACGGCTGGGCCCAGAAAAGGTTATAATCATCAAGATTGGCGCCAAGGTCATGCTTCGACGCAACATAGACGTCACTCTCGGTTGGGTTTAACGGAGTTATTGGCGTGGTCTTGTCTGTAAAACGAGACATTCAAAACAACGGGTAACTTCAATCAAATAGACTTTAATCATGGCACTGCCGATTCATTCCATCATGAACTTCTTCCCAAATTAAAGCAAAGTTCATGATTATGCCAAAAGCATTTGTTTATCGTGAGGGCTTCCCCATCACTCGTTCGTATGGTATTACGATCCACAAGAGCCAGGGACTAAGTCTGACAACAGCAATAATGGACATCGGTACATCTGTCTTTACGTACGGCCAAACCCATGTTGCACTCTCACGCGGTCACATGCTTAGATGGCCTTCACCTAATTAATTTTAATCCTGCCAAGGTGACCGCACAAGCTTCGGCAATCACTGAGTACAACCGACTACGACTAAAACACAGACCTGACTTGTGCCCCCTGTACCGTGACAAGAATTCCTCAAGATTAAGCAAACGAGATCGAGCTTGGACACAACATAAAGATGCAGACAAGATTCAAGAAATAATGTTTCCCCTCCTACAAGTACTCGCAAAATTGTAGTTCAAACAACTTCATTTATCAAAACTATAAGAGGTTTTTACAAATAATGACGGCGTGTCTTGCTATGCAAAATGCAACTTTGCAATGTTTACTCCACTCCACTACATTACAAAAGAGACTTGCATCAAGCCAATGAAAAATGCCTACAATCACTTGCCCTACAATATGAAACTGGCGACAACATTATGAAGCTTTACCTGTACGAGAAATGCTATAGTGAGAGCTGTAAAGGGGGAGGAACACTTGAATATTGCAAATCTGGGTACCAGCGTGAAAATTTTGCATGGGGGGGAGATAAAAATATCAGAATTAAAAATCCGCCGGGAGGCAAGCGATATCTCACCCCCAACACACCCTAAATCATCCCTAAAATTAGAAAATTCATAGCTCTAACCCAAAAAAGAATTTTTATTCAAAATTTGTTATTAAAATTATGTTTTTAAAGGTTTTTAACCCAATCAGCCTATTCTCATTCTTAAACCACATTTTTTCAACCCCCATCCCTAATTGTTTATAATATTTTTACCTTGATTTCCAGCATTTACCAGTGAGGCACCTAGGGAGTTATCAGCATGAAATTTGGCATGATGGTTCATAATAACCTGAAAAATAATAATCCGCCGGGAGGCAAGCGATAAACCACCCCTTTTGTTCTCTACCACCCTTAACTTTGGGAAAAACGTAAGGTAGTATTTAATACATTTTGAATATTTCAATTGCTGATTAAAATTATGAGTCGATGTGTTATAGTCCAGTCAACAAATCATTCATACAAAACAAACAATTTTTTCACCCCCAACCCTAATAATCATACTTTTAGTGACAAACACTGTTTAGTAAGTTACCAACATGAAATTTGCATGGTGGTAGATAAAAATATAAGAATTACTATTCCGTTGGGAGGCAAACGATATATTACCCTAGTGCCCTCTATCATCCCTTAAAATTGGATTTGGTACTAGGTCGTATTCAATACATTGATATTATTAAAATTATCCAATAATATTATGCCCAATCATGTTTCCATCCAATCAACCTAATTTCTCATGTTTTTTCTACCCCCACCCCTAATAGTGATTTTTTTCATCAACACTTATTAGCATAACATTTGGCATGGTGATAGATAAAAATATAAGAATTACTATTCCGTAGGGAGGCAAACGATATTTCACCCCTAGTGCCCTCAATCATCCCTTAAAATTGGATTTGGTACTAGGTCGTATTCTATACATTGTAATTATTAAAATTATCCAATAATATTATGCTCAAGCATGTTTCCATCCAATCAACCTAATTTCTCGTGATTTTTTCTACCCCCACCCCTAATAGTGATTTTTTTCATCAACACTTATTAGCATGAAATTTGGCATGGTGGTAGATAAAAATATAAGAATTACTATTCCGTTGGGAAGTAAACGATATTTCACCCCAAGTACATCCCTTAAAATTGGAAAGAGTGTTCAATGATTCGTTTTTTTCATGGGTGGTTATCTGGAAGAAAGTATTCAATTAAAAATCTAATTAAAATTCAATAGTTTTGGTTTATTTAAGAAATACAATAATAAGCATGTTATGCGTTGGTATCTATGATTACATGGTACAAGGTGGTATTTTATAGCAGCTTCTTTTCTCAATGCAGTTTCTAAACAAATGACGGTTTGTTTGTCTGAAGTGACAGTGTAATATCACAGCCCCAAAACTCGTAACAAATTGTATGAAAATACCACCTTGTACCATGTAATCATAGATACCATACCATACATAGATACTATACTTGTAACATGCTTATTATTGTATTTCTTAAATAAACCAAAACTATTGAATTTTAATTAGATTTTTAATTGAATACTTTCTTCCAGATAACCACAAATGAAAAAAAAACGAATCATTGAACACTCTTTCCAATTTTAAGGGATGTACTTGGGGTGAAATATCGTTTACTTCCCAACGGAATAGTAATTCTTATATTTTTATCTATCACCATGCCAAATTTCATGCTAATAAGTGTTGATGAAAAAAATCACTATTAGGGGTGGGGGTAGAAAAAACACGAGAAATTAGGTTGATTGGATGGAAACATGCTTGGGCATAATATTATTGGATAATTTTAATAATTTTAATGTATTGAATACGACCTAGTACCAAATCCAATTTTAAGGGATGATAGAGGGCACTAGGGGTGAAATATCGTTTGCCTCCCAACGGAATAGTAATTCTTATATTTTTATCTATCACCATGCCAAATTTCATGCTAATAAGTGTTGATGAAAAAAATCACTATTAGGGGTGGGGGTAGAAAAAACACGAGAAATTAGGTTGATTGGATGGAAACATGCTTGAGCATAATATTATTGGATAATTTTAATAATTTCAATGTATTGAATACGACCTAGTACCAAATCCAATTTTAAGGGATGATAGAGGGCACTAGGGGTAAAATATTGTTTGCCTCCCAACGGAATAGTAATTCTTATATTTTTATCTACCACCATGCCAAATTTCATGTTGGTAACTTACTAAACAGTGTTTGTCACTAAAAGTATAATTATAAGGGTCGGGGGTGAAAAAATTGTTTGTTTTGTATGAATGATTTGTTGACTGGACTATAACACATCGACTCATAATTTTAATCAGCAATTGAAATATTCAAAATGTATTAAATACTACCTTACGTTTTTCCCAAAGTTAAGGGTGGTAGAGAACAAAAGGGGTAGAATATCGCTTGCCTCCCGGCGGATTTTTTTTTTCAGGTTATTATGAACCATCATGCCAAATTTCATGCTGATAACTCCCTAGGTGCCTCACTGGTAAACGCTGGAAATCAAGGTAAAAAATATTATAAACAATTAGTGATGGGGGTTGAAAAAATGTGGTTTAGGAAATGAGAATAAGCCGATTGGGTTAAAAACACATTAAAACATAATTTTAATAACTAATTTAAATAAAAATTCTTTTTTGGGTTAGAGCTATGAATTATTCTAATTTTAGGGGATGATTTAGGGGGTGTTGGGGGTGAGATATCGCTTGCCTCCCGGCGGATTTTTAATTCTGATATTTTTATCTACCCCCATGCAAAATTTGGCGCTGGTATCCGGATTTGCAATATTTTTCCGCTAACAGCTCTCACTACTAGGAGGAATCTTTATACAACCTCTACAACAATGTGCAAGCGAATTCTGGCAAGTTATATGTAACGAGTCAAACATAGTGAGGGAGGAAATGACAAACACATTGAAAAACACACTTCGCTGTCTAGATTGCAGCTTCTGCTCGGAAACAGAAGAATTAAACACAATTATTATGCTACCGTTGCCAACATCTCCACAGGGACGTTACCTCACAGTACAAGATTTTAATTGTCATTTATGTAGACCAATTCATGTTAATGACCGCTTTTGTTTAAATTTGTGGATCAGCAAATACAATTTACAAAGTAAGTTTAATTTTCTGCTAGTAGCATTTGTGTATTGATGTTTAATATCTTTAAGGACGACGGTTCAAAGATTACAACCTTTAATTTGACTGGAGTGCCGAAACTTAAATTTCAAATTGGGAACGTAACATAAAAAAACTGCGTCTTCCACCCTTCCACGAAGGTCGCACTGCTGCATGGGCCATTACACCAGTTATCTAAAACTCGGCAACAGCTGGATTTTGTGCAAACGACAAAGTCGTAACACGGAAACCCTGGCCAAAACTTTAAAAAAAACATTTTATGCTCGTATTGAGTAAAAACCATCTGAAAACTAAAATCAACAAGCATCAATATTCCATTACATTTTACTGCACTGTGATCTCTAAAATAATCCCCCCCGGCGACGATGACAATGACACAACGAGCTATGACAAAGACGATGACGACCGCGACGTGAAAAACCCCCCCTTTCCCTCACCTTACCGTGGCTGGTTCTGCCCAGCATGGGCCCCTTCCCCCTCCCCCCCCTTAGGCTAGAGGGGTTTGCATTATGACCAAAACGGTTGACGCGTCCTTAATCCAAATAATCCAAAATCCAGTCACAATGGATATATTATGTCGTCGTGGTATTGTGTAGGCCTCCTGGGGAAACGTCCACGTAAAAAAAACGGTAAGAACGCGTCAAACCGATACCTCCTTCAAACAATGAAAATTGATAAGGTGATGTGGAAATTCGATCAATATTTATAATTGAATATAACAAATCTTTAATGTTTCCGAAACGAAAAATAAAGTAACAAACATCGGAAATAACAATGTCTGTTCACCTATCGGTATTCGGTAACAGTCAATCCAATTGACGACACCATAAATGAATATATGAAAATTAAATAAAGAAATTTATAACAATTATAAAACAACAAAAATTTTCAATCACGTAATTATTATAAAGATAAAGAAGTTTAATAAATAATCTTCAAAAGATTTTTTTTTAAATCACAATTCTCCACACAATTTAATATTAAATTTGTTTAATTCATTTTCAATAATTTTACAACAAACTAATGAAAATACCTACGGGCTATCTAGAGCTACACAATTGTCCCTGATTTGAAGCTACTGTATTACTTTAAAATACTTATCTGGTACATTACCTTTATTTATTGTTTAAAAAAATTAAATACATAGTCCTTCTTCAAAAATTAACATAAAACCTATTAAAATAAACTATTAAGTTTAGATTTTTTAAACTTAAAAAATAAATGAAATCCCACAAATACAAAAAACTTGTAAATAAACAGCCAAACCTTTTACAACTAAAAAAAAATGAAATCTTAAAAATATACCAAGCAAATAATTTTATAGAAATTCACGATTACAAAATTTATACAAATAATATACTTAATAAAAGTATTTAAATATCAATCAATGAATCAGTAAAATCAATTTTTAAATGATTTCAAAGAAAAATAAAATTTTGATGTCGTTGGTAAACTTAAAAAATCATGCTTGGCAAATGATTTAAAAAACAACAATGTTTTCTATAATTTTAACTAATAGAAAAATTATAAACTCAGCACTTTTCTAGTACAACCAACTTAAACAAGAAAAATTCAATGATCATTTTGCAAAAGCATGATTTTTTAAGTTTACCACGACATCAAATTTTTATTTTTCTTTGAAATCATTAAATGATTTTACTGATTCATTGATTGATATTTAAATACTTTTATTAAGTATATTATTTGTATAAATTTGTAATCGTGAATTTCTATCAAATATTTGCTTGGTATATTTTTAAGATTTCATTTATTTAGTTGTAAAAGGTTGGCTGTTTATTACAATAATGACTTCATTAATTTTATTTCCTACCAACAAGGCTGTTGATTTACCAGCGTTAAGTTTAATCCATTGGTTTTAGCCATTCATCAATTAAATTAAGATCGTCTTTAAAAGTTGTTGAAGCATAATTCTACGTTTTTTCCTCTGGATTTCAAAATCCCCTAAATGTCGTCTACATATTGATAAATTTATATTCGTTGCGACTGCCGGCGGGACTTTGTGCAAATACATTAAAAATAAAGGACTCAGTATTGAACCTTGGGGAAATACCGCAGCATATAGTTAATTGTTTGTGTTACACATATTTCATTGTTTCTTATAACTTTAACCTTTTGCGTCCTCTCTGAAAGAAAGCTTTTAATAAGTAACTGTGATGAATTAGAAAATCCCATGATATGAAACTTAGCAAGTAATAGTTCATGATTAATGGTATCAAAGGCCTTACTACAGTCAAGCAGTACTAATAAGCTTGAGTTACCATTATCAATGCTGGTTTTTAAATCATCGACAACAGACATCAGTGCGGTAGTTGTACTATGATCTTTTCTGAAACCTGATTGGTTGTTGAAAAATCCATTTAAGTTAATAGATATGGAAACAAATTTTCAAGATAAAACAAAATCACCTAATTTTTATAACCCATTTAACACCCCTCGAAAATTATGTGTATAAAAATATAAAAAAGTTCGAGCCACCGGCACCGGGTATCGGACCCCAACCCTCCGTGCGGTAGGCTAAATGCTTACCACTAGGCCATGCAAGCCACGGAGTTATCGTCCCGCTAGCTGCTACTAAAGAATTGCTATCGATATTTTTAAAATCACATTTTTATTAATTGTGGGATTAAATCGCAATCGATCTTGCTGATTTTGTTAGCAGTTCTCAGTAAACTCGTACCGGATGTCTGTATAAAATTTCAGCCCAATCTGTTCAGCGGTTCGGCTGATTTTCGACGTACAGACAGACAGACAGACAGACAGATAGACAGACAGAATCACAGAATGAGACAAGTTAGAGTTGAATGGAGACACTCGGTCGCTCCGCTCCCTCGTTTAATAAAGTAGAAACCTTCTGTAACAATCACCTGACAGGAAATATGTGGTTAATATGATGAATATGTGTACAGTTATGGAAATCGAGCAGTTTTATGTGTAATCAAGTAAAATCTATACACGCACATATCATACACATAGAATAATGCAGAAATAAAAATACATGTCCCCTCCAGGTATAGGCATTTTTTTCCTGTTTATAATACCATAATTGCTGCGTCTTGTTTGTGTACTATAAAACCAAGGTTAAACAATTTCTTAACACCTACAGTGTTGGCTCGAGCGCTAAGCGCTTGACTCTGTTACGGGATGTCTCGGATTCGGCCCGGCAATCCTGACTGCAAGTTTTTTTCCGAGATATTCCTCATTCGACAATGTTAACACATAACATATCTGGAAGAATTTTATTAATGATTCAAAACTCATGCGGTGTATGAAAACTCAAATATACTAAATTCAGGAGAGTGCCAGGAATTTTGTTTTCTAATTGAGAATTCAATTTGCACAATGAGAAAAAATAATTTTAAAAAACTTGCAAGAATAATTTCCAAAAACAACGTATTTCAAGAATAAACCCCAAATTTGGATTTGTTACTAAAATTTGTTATCAAATCTGAAACTAAATTATGAATGTGATGATAAAGTCTAGATTGACCTCCAGAACGAGAAAATTCCTAAAACATTATAGGCATAAAACTATTTACAACTTACACATTAATTTGAATTAAAAAGTTATAAGATTATGAGATCAAATAATATGATAATGTGTGATTCTGTTCCAGCAAGGTAACGTCATTTGTTACCGGAACCGGAAATGGAATCCAAATCTAGTTACACGAAAAGAGAATGGATATTACTGGTGGCGCTGTCAGTGGTTATCCTCGGTAATTCTCTTAGTGCTTCGTTGCAGGCGCCTTTCTATCCTCAAGAGGTAAGTGATAACTCCATTGATGATAATATTGAGCATTTTCAAGCATATTCAAGTGTAATTTTATAGAGTTTTTTAGTATCTATTTTTTTGGCTACCATAAAAAACTTGTGTATAAAGTTTTTTCGTATTTTAATTTTGAAATAATGTCATCAAGGTTGAATCAATCTCAACTGATAAAAAATGTGTATAGCAAATTATAGGTACTATGTAATATTACATGAAGTAGGTCTGGAAAACCATAGTATTTATAAAAATAGCGCTTTGTAGCATCTATTCACAAAACGCTATTTTCACGTATCTTTAATGATTAGAAACCAGGGAAAGTGGATACTATAGGAGTACACCCACTCTAAACTCGGTTTAGGAGAAATATTATCATGATACTACAATCACATTGATGAAATATGACACATTTAGTAGTTAGCAAATAGCTATTAGATCTGTCAGGAAGCATCCGACCAATAAGAAACACGGCATAGGTGTCAACAAAGCATACACGAACATTAGACAGCCGTACAAAATCAGCTAAAATATTTTCCAGAAATTTACGTTAGCATTGTTCAAAATCAAAAATTTAAAAAAATTAAATAATTTGTTTAACATGATTGTGAAGTAATTTTCAGAACAGTGTGACTGTAAGCCCTTCATTTCCGCTTCCGTGACGACAATGAATATTTTTGGATGAGCTCGATCAGTGAAGACTAATTTCACTTACCCTGAGGAAAATAGCTTGGGTGTTTTTTTTTACTGTTTGTTCGCACTCTACCGGGTAAACGGCATATGCGATCTTGCTGAAATTTCAGGGGACCTTCGAAATCTCTGAACTTAGACCTGCCAAGTTTTTTGGTACAATCGAAGAAATATTTCTCATTAATATTGCTTTTTTCGATATTATTTTTATTTTTAATGCTATGGGCAAACGGCTACTCTGATCTTGATGAAACTTTTTGAGAACGATTAAAATCACTGAACAGCTATGCTATGATTTTGGGGACAGTCGAACAAATATTTTTCATTAAAGTAGTACTTGTATGATTGTTTTAGATTTGTATTGCGATATTTTCGTGATATTTGACCCGCAACCAGGCAAACGGGTACTCCAATCTTGATGAAACTTTATAGGAACGTTTGAAATCATTGGGTTTAGATATATTATGATTTTGGGGACAAAAGAAGAAATATTTCTCATAAAATTCGCACTTTTAGGGCAACGATTGGTCAATATGACCTCGTCGCGCCGCACCTTTTCGCGGCTGGCACTACGAGGCAAGTGTCGGTGTTTGGTCTCTTTCAACTTTTCAGTCGGTCGTCTCGCATTGTTGAAGGCAGCCAAGGTTGATGACGACAATGACAATGACGACAACAATGACGACACGAAACAGTATAATTATTCGACAAAAATAATCAACCAAAAAAGCCACCATAAAAGCGAGGGAAAAGCGTTCCGAAGGGGCCCTAGTAAATAATTTTGAGTCGAACAGAATTGTTAATATGAATGTCCACATCCTCAACACAAAAAATTATCCCCAATCTTTAGCTAGCAGTATCTCAAGTGGTTCTTTCTGTCTGCGGGCGGAAAAAAAAGGGGAGCCTCCCCTTTCCGAATATGGGCTGGTTTTGGAACTTCGAGGGGTGCGTTTCTTACTGCCCGTTTTGGGGAAAGCGTAGTTACCCAGTAGGCGAAAGCAACATTTGTCCCAATTTTAAAATACAAGTTGGTATTCTGTATGAAATCAAATTGAAACAAAAGTTAGCATTAAAATCTAATTCCATAATTTACTGAATATTAACCATTTAAAAAAAAAATGTTTTTTGGGACCGTCCAAAAAAATCGTGAAGTTTTTTCAGTCGGGAAATTGGGTTTAAGACGGTTTCAAAACCCGTGACTTCGCAACGTGTCCACGCGTTGGCAGTATGTAGTGTAGTGTAGTGTAGTGTAGTGTAGTGTAGTGTAGTGTAGGTAGGGGAGTGTAGTGTAGTGTAGTGTACTGTAGTGTAGTGTAGTGTAGTGAAGTGAGTGTGTGTAGAGTAGTATAGTATAGTGGAGTGTAGTGTAGTGTAGTGTAGTGTAGTGAAAAACATGATGCGTAAAAGGGGAATTTGTGCAGTCTATCAATAATTAATTAAACAATATTATTTGTTCGTTGTGGACAGATTGATTGGTGGGGCAGAGCGACTACTCAAAGCCGGAATAATTGTCGCTGGGACAGCTTGGGGCTTTTGGGTGAGTTTCTTGGCAAACTGCATAAGGATTTGATACCCCTGGTTACCGATGGTAAGGGATTGGGAAGGGAAAGTCCCATGCTGGTCGGGACGGGGAAAGGGGGGGATTTTTTCGTCTTGTTCGTTGTGCTGTCCAGGTACTCGTCGTCGGGGACCCCTCCCCCTTTCCCCTTGACGACCCCCCGACGACGACGCCAGATTTTTCCCCTCTATTTTCCCGGTAGATGTTTTAGTCCCCCAATTATGAATTTTCCAAAAAACAAAAAATACATTTTAAAAAAAATTTTGCATTATAAATGTAGGCCCAAGAAGAACATTAGCTGTATAAGTATTCTGACAAGTTTAAAAAAACTATTGTTTTTTTTAAAAAATTTTTTTTTTTTTGGTTTGGATGTTACTCCCAAAATGCGTATCACCCCTCAAAATTTAACAGAAAGAAAATAATTTTTTAATTTATCATTAATTTTTACTTTTATATTTTTTACCAGTAAGATGGTGATATGGGGTAAAAATGTTAGTGATACATCAACTTTGTTAAGATAAACAGGTTTTTTAAAGATCCCTCAAAAATTATTTTTTTGTTGAGACAACCCCAATTTTTGAAAATTTCCCCTGTAAAAATTTTGGATAGTAAGATGGCAATATGATAAAATTTTAGTCGGGGTTTTAAAAAATTTTATTTGCAAAGAGGAAAAAAAAAAGTACATGAATGGGACACCCCAATTTATGAACTGTTTTTTAAATTAAGCCCCAAAAAATTTATTTAAAAAAAAATTTTAACAAAAGTATTTAAAAAAAAAAACCCAAAATTTTGATAAAATATTCCCAAAAAATAGACCCACAGGGGCTCGGGAAACCCTTAAAAAAAATCGTTAGGGTCAAACTCCCCAGACTCTGGAGTGATAAAAACCTTGTGAGCCCGAAGTGGAAAGGGGTTTTCTGACTGATTTTTTCCAAAATAGTTAGCAGTTTTCCCCCCCACCTTCGCAAGGCGCGAGCGTAATAAATTGAAGCGTCAATTACCCATTCCAAAAAGGCGGTTTGGGGTTTTAATTTATGCTTTTTAATGCAATTTAAATTTTTATGGGTTTTTTGATTTTGGTTTTAGCCTTTTTGCAGCATGGTATTGAAAAAAACAGAAACAAGCAAAATTTTTGCAAAGGGGAAATTTTGTAATCATTTGATGTCAAAATCTAATATGCCACCTGTCAAACTGGCGGCCAAACTTTAAAAAATATTTTTTCGATTTAAACGCTCCCATTTTTTTAAAATGCAAACTCACCCCTTTAAAAATGGCTTCCAATTGTCCCGGAAATGGGCCCCCTGACTGCCAAACTAGCCCAAATTTATGAGGGTAAACTAGGATTTCCATTTTCCCCAACCTTTCCAAACTTGGGAAACCCTTTAACAACAAACCCCAAAAACACAAGAAAAAAAAAAACCCCCAAAAAAAAGGGGGGGGTATTTTTTCAGAATGTTGAATTCGTCGAGGGCCACGTGTGGGGGGATAAACGCGGTCATTCCTGGTGAGGATTCTTGAAGCCTTGGGCACCTCGGCCGTCTACACCTCAACTCTGGCCATCCAGGTCGTGGTTTTCCCAGACACATTCGCGAAAGTATTCGTAAGTATAGCTGGAGGTGACGATTTACAATTTACAAACACTTTTTGAAATCGCGTTGAAAAGTAAGCTTAAGGCCGCGTTCACATAACTTTGGTTTAGTCTTAAGAAATTGTTATTTGGTTGTTATAGTAATAAGAAATCCGATATCCTGATTAGTTAGTAATGTATCAGTGGCCTGTCATAATGAAGTTACTCCTTTTCATTGGTCGTCGTATAAATAACAAAACGTCTGATTGGTCCGTCGTAAGAATTTTGTTTTTGTTATAACAATTTCTTAAGACTAAAACGTAAACAATTTAACACGTATTTCCTATCCCCTTATAACTAAACCAATTAGTGTGAACGCGGCCTAATTGGCTTATTTCTCCACATTATTTCATTCGAAGATACATCGCATAAGGGCGATATTCATCAGAAATGTTTCTTGTCCAAAAATTGGCAGTCCTAAGTTTTTAGATATATCAATGGTTCCCTGAAAATGTCATCAAGATTGGAGTAGCCATTTGTCCAATTTAAAGCGTACAATTGACAGGAAATATGCACACAAACAAACGTCCTTTTTTCGGAATAGTCAAATTGAAATGTTAGCTACGTTCGCTACGCTTATCCAAAAAATTGCCATGATTTCGCGGTCGAATGATTAATACGATGAATATGTGAACGTGTCATTCATGTTCTTAAGGTCCTCAGACCCGGCGTGTCCTATGAGTTACGCACGCGGTGCAGTATTATAATAGTAAACCTGGGTCTGAGGAGGTTAAGGTCCTCAGACCCGGCGTGTCCTATAAGCTACACACGCGGTGCGGGTATTTTTAATAGTAAACCCGGGGTCTGAGGAGGTTAAGGTCCTCAGACCGGCGTGTCTATGATTTACACACGCGGTTTGCAGTATTTTTAATAGTAACCTGGGTCTGAGGGGGTTTAAACATGAATAAACCAAAATCAATGATACAGATCATGTATTTTTTGTCCTGACCATTTTTTTTTTGAGTCATAAGTCCATCTGTGACTTTAATTATGAACAGGTACGTTGACAAAAATTAATACAGCTTAAAGGGCTGATACTTGGCGGTATGTATAAAAAAATCACCCAATGTGCTCCCTATTTGATGTGACACCGAAAGGAACAACAATTTACTTCTCGGGAAAAATGTCAACAAACATGGCTGATCAAATTAGGCCTAGTGAATTTCATAAAAAAGGTGGGAAATTAGACTTAGCCATACATTCTGGACCAAGAAAAATGTAAAACCACCACTGACAAAGAAACATTTCTTCAATGTCAACAAGATTATGGAATGACAAAGCCACATCCTAACTCTTTTGCAAACCAACAGCAAACTCTTACTCTGACTATCTCTTACAATAACGAACACCAACTGGAACTAGGTTCAACCAAAAAGGGACAGCTGATGTAAGATCCGAGTTTAAGCCTAACCACGGCGTTAGTCATAATGACATACCTGGGCCCTCTTGTCCACATGCCACATATGAAGGAAATGGGCTCTATATCAATTTTTCACACACTGTCCGTCACAACGATGTCCTAGACCTCCATTACTCTTTGCCAAACAGGAAGGCATATGCATATCAAAAACCTCAAGCATATAGTAAAACATGCTTAAAGGCTAATCAACAAAAAGAGAAAAAGTTTTCCCATTCAGCACACAACAACAATAAGCTACAAGAAACCTTCTCCATTACTAAGCCACACGGGAAAAGGCATATGCATATTATAAAAAAACCTCAAGTATACAGTAAAACAAGTTTAAATGCTAATCCACAAACAGAGAAACGTTTTCCTGTTCGGGCACACAACAATGAGCTACAAGGAACCTCCTAGACCTAAATGGACACAGATCACAAAAAACTAGTAACAGGTACCTACCACTGGAATACTTAGACGACGATGGCCTATCCTTCTCTTGATGTAAGTAAAAATTTAAAAGATCAAAGAAAAATAGAAACACTACCAGTCCTAGGTCTGTACCCACGCCCAACTGTGAATTCACAAGACTAAAAACATCTAAAAGCGATCTAACAAAGATTGTTAGCACAGTGGACTAGTATTAAGTGACGCTATTTTTAAAGGATGCCAAAGAGAAAAAATATGTGTCTCAAGATAAATATTCTCTTCGAGTATATCCAGGAATTCAGCCTCACCAATTTCAAAAATTGATAGAAGAAGACCAAAATCCTGTCAAACTACACATAGAACTGTTTTAATCCACAATGGCACAAATTCTGTAAGATATCTAGAGCCATTACAGATAATGGAAAAACGTCTACCAATTACTGCGAGCTGTTAAAAAAATTCCCCAAAATGCGACATAGTTTACACAAGTTTGCTATATCGTAAAGATGTTCCAAACCACGTGATTTTCCGAGTTTAAATTTTTTCTCTGAAATGGGTGTGCAGTACACTTGAGGTAGTTTTTTTTTGAAACTAATAATTTGGGTTTTACACCATCTGATATTCAATTGATGGTCTTCATCCAAGTAGCAAAGGAAACCTTGAAATAACATAATATGATCATGAAATGATTAGTACAATGGACGGGAAAGCCATCCCCAGATTCGTTTACTTTTGGGTGCAGAAAAAAAGGGGCTCACAAATACTACACCCAAAAAATTTCCATGATGTACCAACAACATCTACTCAGCACAAGGAAAGTGGGCCCAACTTCAGGGAAAACCATTCTAAAAAAAACAACTTCTAATACGGTAATGGGACAGAGAGTCAACCAGCGTAAGAGGATACAACCATAGAGGACTATACTTGTTCTAAAAAACGATCGGGCAGATCAAGGAAAAGTGCAGGGACAAAGACCAAACTGAAAAAGTTTTTTCCCAAAGAGGATAGGTGCCTTTTTTTGAACCAGCCAAAGATTACAAAAGACCCTTTTGTTTTACTTAGCTGAGTATCTGTCAACTAGGCCTACCACAAAATCGAAAAATTCGAATACTAAAACCCACTCCTCTAATAGACTCTACTCCCTACACTGCAGATAAATCTGACAAATCTCGTCCTGGGTATCCCATCTCCAGAATCAAGACTTCCAACAAAATCCAGCACATCAAGGACAAATGCAGGGACAAGACCAACTGACAAGTTCTTCTACCAAAGATGATAGGTGCTTGCTTTGGACCAGCCCAAGAGGTCAGCTACCCCAAAATCGAAAAATTCAAATACTCTAACACTCCCTCTAAAAGACTCTACTCCCTTAACTGCAGAAAAATCGGGACAAATCTCGTCCTGGATATTCTATCTCCCAGAATCAAGGACTTCCAACAACTCCAGGTAGCCCTATCTTCGAAACCGCAAGAGGGGACGAACACCCAAAGGGGCGATCATCTGGGACGGCACAGGGCGCTGTATTGTCCACTGCGTCGGAGGAAATGACAATACAAAGACAAAACATCCCTATGCGAACTGAACGTTGTAGGCCTACATGTCCTGCGTAGGAAGAGATGCCAGCCTATTTGCGAACGTCTGAGACAGCCCAAGCGTCCACTTCCAAGCAGGACGCTGTATCAGCTGCTTCTTCTTGGGGCAATCAAAGTCGGAAGAGATGCCAGCCTATTTGCGAACGTCTGAGACGGTCCAGGCGTCCACTTCCAAGCAGGACGCTGTACCAGCCAGGCGCGTAGGAACTCCTTTTCGAGTGGGGGGGGGGGGACAACAAATCTGCTGCCAAGTACGGGGGGTTTGGGGTGCGTTCTAGAAAAAAATCGTGGGCTGAATGCAATACCAAATACATGTATTTTTTGTACAGTAAAAACTACTAGGAAAACGCTCAGTTGGACGCGTTGTTGAGCGAGCACCGGTACGTGCAACACGACCCGAGTACGACATTCCCATAATGTTACATACCAATAAGTCCCTTTTTGGTCTTGACCGATTTTGCTGAAAATTTTAAAAATAGGAGAGAATGGAAAAAAAACCACCGCCATCTAGAGGACCTTGACATATTTCTTTGGGAAAAAATATTTTACTCTTTTTTTTCTTCTAGGTGGCACTACATAGTGACCGGAATTCTTGTGCGACTTTCGTTGCCATGGTAAAAGTTACTTTTGTTAAATGTAATTCTATTACACTACTTTTTTTGGGTCAAAAATAAAATTAACATATTCGTGACCGGGCGGACATTCTAAAGATTTGGCTACCTCAGATTTTGTCGCCGTTTAGTTTTTAAAAAAAACTTTAGATTAACTTAATTTTAACTTTATAACTTTTGAAAAGATTTTGCCACAAAACTAATGGCATTCCCAAACGGGAACGAAACTTGCGGATGGTCAAAATTTCAACTCGATCCGAGCCTCCGTTTGACCGCTATCATGAGCCAAAAAAGCTGTGCGTCTTTTCGTTGCCATGGGAACGGGGACTTTGTTATAATGTAATTTCCGTCTACACTATTTTCGGATCTAAATAAAAATAAAAATATTCGTGATCGGACGACATTCTAAAAAGATTTGGCCCTCAGATTTTGTCACCGTTTAGTTTAAAAAAAATTTCGATTAAAATTTAATGTAACTTTTTGAACGATTTTGCCACAAAACTATACAGCAACCCGCCTAGGTGGTATGTACATGTGTGCAAAATTTTTAGGTCGATCAGGAGAAACGGTGCGACCTGTATCGAAGCAGTAACAGGAAAAAAAACAGACATTCGAGCCATAAGAGTCAAGTGGAGACGCTCGCTACGCTCGCTCAATAAAAACTACTAGGAAAACGCTCAGTTGGACGCGTTGTTGAGCGAGCACCGGTACGTGCAACATGACCCGAGTACGACATTTCCATAAGGCCCACACACAGTATAGGCCTAACTGGATATTGGCATTGTACACTATACTATTCCAAAATCTTTGCAATGTTTCTAATTGACGTCATGCCTTCTAAAGTGTTTTCTTTGTATCTTCACTACCTCCTCATTTTTAACATCATTTTTTGGAATTATGATTACCAATAAGTCTTTAAGGCTTGACCGATTTAGCTGAAAATTTGGGAAAAAAGGAGAGAATGTTGTACTTATTGACCCTGCAAAATTTCATAACGATCGGTACATTTTATTTTTTTATTTTTTTATTTTATTTTTTATTTTTTATAACCAATGATCGGATTTTGTTCAAAAAACATACAGCAACCCGCCTAGGTGGTATGTACATGTGTGCAAAATTTCAGGTCAATCAGAGAAACGGTGGGGGACTGTATCGAAGCAGTAACAGAAAAAAAAAAAAAAAAAAAAACAGACATTCGAGCCATAAGAGTCAAGTGGAGACGCCCGCTACGCTCGCTCAATAAATAAAATTGGAATAGTTAGGAGATAGACCATGCATGCTTTAAAACCCTTGAAATAGCATAGGCTTAACATTGATCACGTCGAACAAAAATAGGATTGACGATATTTTTGGTTTATAAAATATAAGGAGGCATAAGGTAAGGAAAAGGGAAGTGGAGAATACACTGCAGACGTGCCAAAAACAAGTCATATCAGTAAGTATAATGGATTAAAAAAAAACAAATTTTATTGAAAATTCGTTATTCAGAATTTGTTTCCGTGCGTATTTACGGCGAGACTGAATTTCTAAGATTCTGAAGTAAGGGGGTCACGGTTTAAAAAATGGGGGGGAAAAATCCCCCCATCCCCCCCCCCCCCTTCCTACGCGCCTGGTACCAGCTGCTTCTTTTTGGGGACAATCGAAGGCGGAAGAGATGCCAGCCTATTTGCGAACGTCTGAGACAGCCCAGGCTTTCCATTTCCCAAGCGGGGACGCTGTACCAGTGTTTCCCTTCTTGGGGAAATAAAAGTCAAAAAGAGTGCCCCCCTATTTGGGGAACTTTGGGAGACAGCCCGGGCCCGCCCAAACCCCAAAGGGCAGGACGCTTTACCAGCGGTTTTCTGGGGACAATCAAAAGTCGGAAGAGATGCCAGCACAGTCGCGAACTTTCTGGGGACGGCCCGGCTTTCCCAATTTCCCAAAAGCAGGACGCTTTACCAGCTGTTCTTTTTGGGGAGAATCAACCTACCCCCCACATGAAAACCCGAAGTAGGGTAAAAGGGCCCAATTTTCCCCAAATTTAAAATTTTATCAACAAAAAGGGGAACTGTTTGGCAAGTGAGGGTCTTGGGAAAAATTTTCGAATTAAAAAAACCCAGGCCCCCAGAGGGGTTAATAGAAATTTTATGATCTTATCGGAAGAAGCAAAAACACCCGTCAAAAAAATATTGATCACCACCACTTCTTTTTAAAAATCTTTAAAATAAAATTAAACCAAACTAAGCGTAGTTGACTAGTTGACTTTCAAGCCATAATGACTTTAAATCGTGGCTGTAAAAAACCCATTTTAATGAAAAAAACCCCCCTTTCCTTTAACCCTTACACTCCGCCCCCCAACCCCCCTTTCAAAAACCAAAACAACTAAAAAAACAATAAAAAAAAAGTAAAAAAAATTTATTAGAATACTCCATCAAAAATTAAAGGCCTTACATTCCCAAAAAGTGGGACTTAAATATCTTTTTTTAAAAGAGACAGACAAAAAAATAAAACTTTTTGATGTGTTTGTATATCAGACCCACTGGAAAAAAAGTAAAAAGTAAAAAACAGTATTTTTGATTGATAACTACACACTAGTTTCCTCTTTTTGGCAGAAATTTTTATATACATGGGGGGGTTGAAATTTCTTTGTGATCAACACACTGTTTGAGTTGTAAACACAGAAACCAACAATCACAAAACTATAGTTGTGTTTTAAAATTTTTGAATGTGCTTGCATTAAATTTGGGAATTTTAAGTACAAAAAAAAAAAAACACTAGCGGTATCTAATTTTCATAATGCCCGAAATTTTACGGGGCCCCCCCAAATGAAAAATTAAAAAACCTTTTCTAAAAAAAAGTAAAAAAAATTATCTCAAAACTATTAAAATCAAAAAACATTTAGTAGTTTTGGGTGATTTTAATGTAAACGTCTTCCCCAAATAGTAAAGACCCAAAATAAAGTAAAACAAATTAATCCCTTAGCTCTTTTAAACCCTTTTAACTCACCATAAATGAACCAAAATAGAGTTGCCCAAAAGGGGGAAAAAAAAAAGCATCATCCATTTTTGAAAAAACTAGCAAAAATACACATTTTTCCTTTTCAAGACACAGGTATTTAAACCCTTGGTATTCCCGGGACCTTTAGGCTCAAAAAAATAAAAAATTCAATGAAACCCAATTTTATTCCCCCAACAACAAACAAAAAAAATTCAATTATTAAAGGAAAACCACATTAGATAACATCGAGAGACTGAAGAAAAAATGGGGGATGAGGGTACCCAAAAGAAAAATTTGGGCCCTGATGATAAATACAAACATTTATACAGAAGCTTAGTCATATATCAGTAAAAAATTTTGGGCCATTTTAAAATATTAAAAAAAAAACCATTCTACAAAAAAGCAAAACTGGATATCAAAGGGGTTTAAAAAAATTCTCGAGTTTAAAAAAAGAGAAGTCTTCTTAATTTTAAAAACTCTTTCCCAAAAACTTTAAAAATTTCCCTTCAAACTTAGTTAAATCATATTTAAAAATTTTAAAAAACAAAGTTTTGGGGAAAAAAAAAGCAAAAAAAGTAAATCAAATTTAAAAAACCCCCCATATATTCAAGCTAACAATAAGTAAAATGTTCGGGAAAAAATTTAAATTAAAGAGCAAATTAAAAACTAAAAAGCCACCTTGAAAATAAAAAATCCTACCCAATAGAAAACCCCCTGAATTAAAAATTGACCCAAAAAAGGGTTTAGAAAAAACCCCCCTTAAACCCATTTTGCTAATGAAGCCTCCTGCCCCTAACAAAAAAACCCTTTTAGAAAAAACAAGGAAATAACCCCAAAAATTATTTTTCATTGTTTATTGGGCATAAAAACATACAAGACCCCCAGTAAATTTTATTTTTTTATGAAATGATTTTAAGGAAAAAAAAATTTTGTTGGTAATTTAAAAAAATACCCTCACTCTAAAGGAGTAGATGGCATACCCACTATTGTTTTAAAAAAATTTGGTATCCATATGTTAGCTGCCCCTTTTAGTTATTTTCAATACCTGTCAAAAGAGGGGGGTTTTCCACAAAGCACAAAAAATACCAAAAAATAATTCCCAACATAAAAAGAAAAAAAACTCCTTGCAAGTAATTTTTCGACCAAAAATCTTTTCCCAAACCTGCCTTTTCAAAAATATTGGAAAAAAATTTTTTAAACCGTTTGAAAGTTTTTTTAGAAAAGCACAACTTTCCAAACAAAAAAGGACAAAATGGATTCAAAAAGGGGAAAACTACTAGTGTTTACAATTAAAAGGGTTTCTTTTTAAAAACGTCACAGTGAAATGGATTAAAAATATTGATACTCGGGTATATTTTGATTCACAAATTTTTTGACTGTGTTGATCACAAATATCCTAAAGTAAATTTGAATATTATGGAGTACGTGGGGCTGCGCTAAAAATTTTTAAATCATACCAAAAAACAGAGACATTATGTAAAAAAATAAAAGCAATGAAAATAATAAAATTTCACATACCTTTTCGGCTCTGAAAAAAAATTATTTTGGGGGTTGTCCCCAAGGGAAATTTCTTGGCCCTTTTTTTTTCCATTGTCTTCATCAATGACAAAATGAAAGTAAAGGTGATGCTGAATTTTTTGCTGACGATTTTTCCAAAAATCAAAAAGGGCGGGTTTGGAAAGCAAACTCTTCGGGATATAAATCAGAAGAAAGACTAAATGAATAAAAAGGGGTGGTTAAGCTAAAAAAACTTTTTTTAAAAACCCCAAAAAAAAAACCAAAAATACCCAAATTTCCCACTAAATTTCAGAAAAATTAAAAATCTTTAAATAAATACCATACCTAACTAATTTTTCAGAAAATTTCAAATTATAACACAATTTTCATCCAAATGTATTTTGGGGGCTTAACAAAATGGGGCCCAAACCATCAAAAACATGGCCCCGACCCCCCAAATAAATACATAAATACCAAAACTTAATTGGGTTTTGTTATTTTATAAGGACCATCAAGAAGAAAAGAAAACACCCCAAACAGCCAAAATATGCTCCCATTCATTTTTTGAGTATATAAAAAGCTAGGGAAATTTGTTTTTTTTGGGGTAAACGACCCACATTATAAATTTTTTATTATCCCAAAAAAAAAAGGCAATTAGAGCAATTTGTTCCCTTGATCCCACGGGAACACGGAAAAATTTTTTTTTATACGTCACAAAAACCCTTAAACCATTTCATTTTTTATACTTTTCAAATAAAATTTTAGTAAAAAAAAAAATATATACACACCTTATCAGTAAATGAAAGGGGGTCCATGATCATGCCCACACAAAAAAAAAAATCCCCCTACAGCAAAAAACTCAATCACAAAAAAGGGGGACAAGTAAACTCAGATTTATTTACATAAATCTCTTATAACCATTTCCCAGAATCCATTAAAAACTTTTTAAAAGCTATGCCTTTTTCAAAAAAAGGGAAAAAATTTAAAAAAAATTTTTAAAATTCTAAAAAACCTCCCTATTTTTTATTGTTTTCCCTTAAAATGATACACTCAAAAAAATTTCCCTGTTATCACTTGATTTTTATTGTTTTAATATTATATAATGAAAATAAACCCTTTTTTTTATTATTTTCAAAAATTAATTTTTAACAAGTTTTACAAAATTAGACAATTTTCATTAATTAGTATTAGAAATCATTTTTTTCAAACTAAAGGACACTTTACACTAAAAAGTGTGCCCCCCCTTGTGACATAAAATGTCCCCCAATTTGTCCTAATAAAAAATTAAAAATTAAAATTTGGAACACCTTTTTATCAAAACACTAACGTTTTTTTGAAACGTTTTTTAAAAATTTATCTTGCTTTCTTAATTTGATTTTTTTTAATTTTTTTTAAAAAGGAAAATACTTTTTTGGGGAAACACAAACAGAGCCAATAAAAACATTTTTAAATGACAAAGGTGGTAAATTTGGAATCGGGGAACTTAAAAGGTCATCTGCCTATCACAATGCTGTTTTAATTTAGGGTCATTTTATTTTTCTTTTTGGGACGACGCTACAAATTTTTTAAAAGGCCTGGGCTTAATGTTTGGCCCCCACCATAGGGGGGCCCTTGCTCTTTGGGGTTTAAGTGCACCCCCCACATCAAAAATTTTATCACAGGGTCTAAAATCCTATTTAAAAAAACCCAATCCCAGTTTACGGCCCATCCTTTAGAACTGTGGGTAATAATTTGTGTTGAAATTTGATACGATACTCTGGGTTTATAAAAAAAACCAAATAAATATTATAAAGGATTATTTAAACACAGATTATTATTTTTTAAATTTTGTAAGTATTACCTTTTAAAAACCACACCTGCTCCAAAATTTACAAAAACCAAAAAAAAAATCTCAAAAAAACTTTAAATCACAATTATTAAATTTTTTTCGCTTGTAAAAGTAAGGGCTTCATTAACTCCTTAAATTTATAGACAAAAAAAAATTTAATGGAAAAAAAAAGGAAAAAAGATTTTATATTTTTCTACACAAAAAATTTTATTATCTTTTACCCTTGGGAAATTTAAAGGGTTTGGGAAAGGAAAAAAATTTTGCCCCCAAAAATTGCTTTTGTTTTTAAATGCCCTCCAAAGGGATTTGAGTAAACATATTTAAAAACCCCCCCGCTTAATCCTGTGGACATTTTTAAAATTTTAATCAAATCCATTTCAGGTTTGGGGGGTTCCCTGTCCATTTGTGGGCCGTGGGCCCTTGGGGGCTAATAAAAAAGGTGCCATTTTTAAACCTTTTTTCCCTTGCCGAAGATGGGCGAACCCCCAAAGGGTCCAGCCAGACCTAAAAGGTTTGTTATAATAAAAAAAAAAGTCTTTATTTTTGACTTGGGAAGCTTAAGGGGCCTTAAAGCCCTTTTTTTCGCCTTTACCAAGAATACAGTAAAAACAAAACGCATAACCAAAATGTAAATTAAGTCAAATCTTTAAAAAAAAATATTATCAAACCCCAAATAAGTAAATTAATTAAAAAAATCAAAATTGACTGCCAAAAAGGCTTTTGGGAATCTTAAATTGATTGGATTGGATATTGCTTAAAGTCTCATATTAATGCCTTTGGCTATTCGAGACGATGAAATGGGGGAAAAAAGGGGGAGGGAAATAGAAAAAGAAAGGGAAAGGGGGGGAAAAACCGGGGAACCCGGGACGTTTGGGCCCCCCCCTTTCAAAAAAATTCCAAGGGGGCCCAAAAGTTAAAAGTCCCACCCAAAGGACGGGGTAAATTTGACACAATAGGTGCCTCCACTAAACGGCTGCCGAGCAGACGTCGAGGAGAACAAGCCCTTTCACTAGCTTTTTTAAAACCCCATCTGCTCTAAAACCCGCGGTAAAACGTGAGTTCAGGGCTTTAGTGGTCACCACCCTTTAAAAAAAAAAACACGCAAAATTTTGCTTAACTTCGGTGTTTTTGAGTGGGAACCGGTTTTAAACGAGCTCGTTTTAAAACCCCCTTTTACTTTGGTAAACTTAAAAAAACCCTTTATATAAAATCCAAAAAATGGGAAAAATTTAAAAAATTTTAAAGTAGGCCTATAGCAGTTAATAAATGTTTAAAGGGATGGGGAGAATATAAAAAAATGTAAAAAAAAGGGGTAATTTTTTTTTAAAAGGGCCAATCAACAAAAAGTACAAGCTAAAAAAGTGTGAAGTTAAGAAAATGTTAAAAGAAAAATTTTTACATCGGTTTAAATTTTTAAATCAAATAGTTTAAAAGGGTTTTAAGGGACCAGTATCACAATCGAAAAAAATTTTGCATTTTGTTTCTTTGCTTATGAGAGAATAATGGGCTATATATCATTATATACAAAACCCAAATTCCAAAAACCCGTTTTAATTCTCATTTTAAAAAATCTTATAAAACCCAATACCCCCAATTAATTTTTTTATAGGGATGGACTATTGTTTTTTGGGAAATTTTAACAAACTAAGTTCTGTAAAAAAAAAACATGGAAATTTAAAAGGGGAGATTCCTAAAAAAAACTCCATTGCAACCCAAATATGGAAATTATTTAAATTGGGAAATTATTTTACAGAGTTAATGAAATAAAAAGCAAAGAAAGGGAATCAAAACATTTAGTTAGTTTACGGGCCCATTTAAAAAAATAGTTGTCTTTTAACTGAATGCCCTTCCCTGAAGAATTAATTTCGAAAATTTTTTCGCATAATTCCAAGAAAAATAGTTTAAAAAAAAATAAAATCGGTGTGAGGCACTGGGTTTTCAAGATGGCGGCCCCTGCCCCTCCAACCCCCTTTTTTTTTTAAAAATTCATTTTTTTAAATTTTTCATTTTTTAAAAAAAATTTTTAAAATGGATACAATCCTTTAAAAAAAAAAACTCCTGCAAATTCGGGAAATAGAGTGTGAGGCAATTTTTTGGGGTGTCAAAAATGGGGCTTCCCGCCCCTCCAAAACCCCTTTTTTTAAATTTTTCAATTTTTTAAATTTTTTATTTTTAAAATAAATTTTTAAAAGGATACAATCATTTATAAAAAAATTTTTGGCAAAAATTGTGAAAAGAGTGTGAGGCATGGGGTGTCAAGATGGGGCCCCCTGCCCTCAACACCCCTTTTTTAAATTTTTCAATTTTTAATTATTTATTTTTAAAAAAATTTTTAAAATGGAACAAATTTATTTTTAAAAATACTTTTCCCGGCCCAAAAATTGTGAGTTTTGAGGGTGAGGCACTGGGGTGTCAAGGGGGGGGCCCCCCTGCCCCTCACACCCGTTTTTTAATTATTCAATTTTTAAAATTTTTTATTTTTTTAAAAAATTTTTAAAATGGATACAATTTATTTTTTAAAATACTTCCTGGCCCAAAAATTGTGAGTAGGTGTGAGGGGACTAGGGGTCAAGATGGGGCCCCCTTTCCCCTCACACCCGTTTTTAATTATGCAATTTTTAAATTTTTCATTTTTAAATAAATTTTTTAAATGGATACAATCATTTATAAAATACTTTCCCGGCAAAATTCGGGGAGTAGAGTGTTTAGGCACTAGGGTGTCAAGATGGGGGGCCCCGGTCCTCCCCTCTTCTTCTTATTCTTTCTTAAGTACTTAATTCTTACTTTAGGGTTTCTTCGATTAAAAAAATGAGTTGAGTCCAAAATTTTCCCTAGCCCGAGTTTTTTTTTAAAATTTATTTTTGGGTGTAGATTTAAACTGATAATAAAAACCCAATGTATGTCACCAGCAGCCCTCTTTTGGTGCTCAAGGGGAAATGCCCAAAACTGCTGGTGTCTTCAGTATGTTTGTTGAAAACGGGCCCAAACCCCGGGGGTTTAGAGGGCCCACACTAGAAAACCCCACTTAAGACCGGTAAGTGGGGTGTGCACTTCTATAGCACGCATTCTTTTGCGTTAAAACATAAAAAAAAATTAAAAAATACCCCCAAAAAACAAAATGGCCCCAAATAAGTAGCTGCCTAAATAATTTATTTTAAATTTAAAAAATTCATATTTTTGATTTATGTTTTTTTTATGTTCCGAATTGGGAGCCTTTTTTTTATTATTTTAAATGGATGTGTGAAAAGTATTTGTTAAACATTGTTATTTTTTTTAGTGTTATTAGGGTTTCAAGGGTTTTTTTTATTTTGAAGTTTCAAAATTACAAAATTGTAATTATTTAAAAAATTTAAAGTTCACGTATGTGAAATAAAAGGGGTGGTCCCCCTCCATGGGAAAGCGATGAATTGTAATTTTGTGCACGTATTGAAAGGTTCCTTCAAGATTTAGTTTGACGGGAAAACCCCCTTTCCTTGCTTGGCATTTTCTAGCCAAATTTTTTTGTGGGGCGAAACGAGCGAAGCGAAGATTCCCCTTTTCCAAATTGGAGAAAAAAAAAATCCGGAATTTTTTTTTTTTTTTTCTTTTTTCTTTCTTTCTTTCTTTCTTTTTTTCTTTTTTTCTTTCTTTTTTTTTTTTTTTTTTTTTTTTTTTGTTTTTTTGTGTGTTTTTTAAAAACGATTTGGCTTAACCCCAAAACTCAATTGCCATGAAATTTTATAGAGATCTTTTGAAATTTTTAAAAATTAGAACCGCCCCGTTTTTGAGCCCCCAATCGGAAAAAATTTTTTCTAAAGAAAATTTGGGAAATTTTACGATTTTTTTGATTTTTTAAAAAAATTTTTTCGAATTTTAACACCTAATGCTTTATCCGATTACAATTAAATTTTACAGAACCTTAATTTTTATAAAAATTAAAAAATTGTTCCGGTGAAATTTGGGGCGCAACGAAAAATTATTTTTTTTGGTGAAAAAAGAAATTTTTCGGTTTTTTTTCTTTTTTTAAAAAAATTTTTTATATAAACCCCCAAGCTTTTTTCCCCATTGGGAATGATTTAAATTTACAGAAAAATTAATTTTTTTGAATTTAAAATTTGTGTGGAAAATTTTAGCGCAATCGAATAAATTTTTTCATATAAAAAAACCCCTATTTTTGATTTTTTTTTTTTTTAATTATGATTAATTAAAAAATTCAATTAAAATTTTTTTTATATTTTAAATTTAATTTAAATTTAAAAAAAAATCTTTAACTTAGTAATAATTTTTTTACAGAAAAAACAGAAAAATCGCATTTAAAACATGGCAGCTCAATGAAACCAAATTTCGCTCATCCAAAAACGCGGCGGGACTTAAGCGTTTTTTCCCAGTTAAAAAATATTAGGAGGGCCTTGGGGGGTATTTATCGACATTTTGTGATGGAAATTTTTTAGAGTAAAGGATTTGTTCTTAATTTGTCACTCTACACTTTTATTTAAAAATTTAAAGGAACCCAAAAATTTTTTTGTTTTTAAACATGAATGTGTTTTGTTTCAGTTTGGCCTATTCCTACAAGGCCCCAGGTGCAAAAGTTTATCATCAGGGAGGGGGTGTACACGGGAGGGGTTTTGCCCATGGTGGGAAATAATGTGCGACAGACAGCTAGACCGAAGAAGTGATGTTCCCTAGGAAGGCTTTTCAACATAATATCCTTCTTTTTTTATCGGAAAAGTGCCTTTTTCTGAAATCAAACCGTAAAAATCCTTTTTGAAGGGGAAAAGCGCAAAGGGAAATTTCTATTTTTTTAAAAAAGATATCATATTTGGGAAACCAAAAAGTGAAATTTTGAAATTTTAAAAAAAACAGAAAATTTTTTTATTAGGGAATTTTTTTTGAGAAAAGTAAATGGGTTTTTCCCCCCTTTGTTGTAAAAAAATTAAAGAAAAATATTTTTTTCGTTTAAAAAATTTGGTTGCAAAACCTAATTATGGTGGGGGGTGCCGGGTCATAAAACGCGAAACCGGGGATAACGTGAAATTTGTCAAAAACCCCACCAACCCTTTTTTGGGTTTCCCCATTAAAAAAAAGTATGTATACTCTTTTGATTTCCCCTTTTAAAAAAAATTTTGTTGGGAAATTTTTTTTGCACCCAAAAAGTAAAAAATTTGGAATATCTATGATTTTTACTTTTATGGGGTAGGGAACCCTTTCTAAATTTAAAACAGCACCAAAGAACCGTCAACTTTTAAAATAAATTTCCCCGGTTCAACCCTCACTTATCCCCTTTATTTTACCTGGAGTGAGTGAACGGAAGGGAAAAATGTAAACAATTTCATTTGGGTTAAAAAAATTGTTTTACAAGGAGAAAAAATAAATTATTGTCTGGCTCATTGGTCTTTTTGGGTTTAAAGTATCTGCTTCAAGGGAAAAAGGTCCAGGGTCCAAATTTCCAAAAAAGTCAGAAGTTTTTTTTTTTTACCAGTTCTTGTCTAGGGTTTTTTAAACGGTGAATTTGGAGCCGTCCCAGCAACGAGGCACATTTTTAATTTTAAAATTGATCGGGAAACGGGGGTTTTGATTTTTTGCCCCTTTATCCCCGGGGGGTTCGCACTGTCCAAACCCCCGATTGCTATATTTCCCATAAAAAAAATTTTCGTCTTTGGTTGGGTTAAAACCCCTACCCTCGATTGCCTCGGGGCCCACAGGGGGGCTTGGTCGCTTTGGGTTTTCTGTCCCCCCCTGAAAATTCAGTTGTTTGACTGAGTGGGTAGATTCTAAATAAGAATGTATTTTTTAAATTTAAATGAAACTAAGCTACTATTTTCTTCCAGTACCCTGTTTGGGTTTATTAGTATCGGGTTTTTCTTGGGGGCCCGGGGGGGGCGGCCCCTTGTGTTCGTGCCAGCGTTTTTTTAAGCCATATCGGCCCCCCAAAAGTAAAATATTACAAAGATTAGTGAAAAACTTAGCCATTATCAGAGTTTTAAGTAAAGGGAAGTAGGCCTAACCCTTTTGGAAGTTTAAAAACCGGGTTTCTCGTAACTTGTTTAACCGGGTTTAAAGTAAATATTTACCCGGAACTTTTAAATAAACTAAAAAGTTTTCCCCCGGTTTATGTCCTCTCTGTTACTACCTCATTTTACGACCCCTGTGGAAATAAACTAAAGGGGAAAAAGCTAAAGGGCCCCCGCCGCGTTGATGGGAGAAGGGGTTTTTTTAGTTTTTAGTTTGGGGTGGGGATATCTTTTCTTTTTCAAAAGGGTTTGTTTTTTTGCCTACGCATTGTTTGGGATTTTTGTCAAGGTTTTTTTGTTTTATTGTAAAATTTGGGATTATTTACCGTAAAAAAAATTATATTAAAAGGCTTTATTTCTATGGATTTGGCTTAAAATTTTTTAAATTTTTCTTTTAAAAAAGGGACTAACACACCAAACCTTAATCTCCATGTAAAATATGAACTTTGTAGCCCCACCCGTTTGTCAAAAATTGGCCCAAATGGCACGAAAATATCGCACGAAAAATCAAAAAATTTATATTAAAAGCTTTATTTCTATAGATTCTGGCTAACTTTTTTTCAACTTTTTCTTTCGAAATGTACTACATCCCCATAACATTAATGTCCATGTATAATATGAACGTTGTAGCCCCACCCGTTTGGTCAGAATTGGCCCAAATGGCACGAAAATATCGCACAAAAAATCGAAAAAAATCGTAAAAGTACGATATTCTTAAAAAAATATATTTCTTCGATTGTACCCAAAACCGTAGTAAGTCTAAGTTCAGAGATTTCGAATGTCGTGTCAAATTTTCATCAAGATCGCATATGACGTTTCCCGAAAAGGAGCGAACAAACAGACAGAATACAAACAAAAAAACAAACAAAAAAACCCCGAGCTAAATTTTTGTTGAGGGGTCGGGGCGGTGAAATTTAAGTCTTCGCTTCACTCGCTTCGATCGCTACGCTCATCCATGACAGGATAATGCATTAGAATATACCCATTTTCCCAGAATTACCTTTTTTATTTCAATGTATTAATTTCAATAATTCATTTAAAAAAATTTAGTTTTCATTTTTGGCGAGGAACTTTTAACTTTTGAAAGTAACTATTCATAAGTAACTTGCGCAAGACTGATCGTAGATGGCTTAAAATTAACTTGTCTGTGGAAAATAAATGATTTACTAAAAAATGTGGATTTTTGCTACGATACTTTGTTCAAACGGATCAATAAGGTTAATACCTACAATTTGATTTTTTTTATTTTTTATCTGAGATCTTGGCAAATTGTTATACATAAATTTAAATTTTAAAAACACAATTAAGGATGAAATATAGACGTTTGATAACCTTTTTTAATAATAACATACAGTAATCATTATTTGCTCCGATATAAACATTACTAAAGAGGACTTTCCCTACCCCGTGGACGTTGTTGACTGTTCCCGTTCCCCACACCCTCGCCACTTATATAGTGCCGAGTGTGTGTGGCCCGGGGGTACAGTCGGAACGACCACGAGGCAGGGAAAGTGGCGCCTGATTTCAGCACCTTTCTCACCCTTTATTTGGAGAATACATCATACAAAAATAGCATACAGGTTATAAAGATAATAGTAGTTAAGAATATTCAAGTATGAAGGCGAGATCTCTGAGGTTCCACGCGCTAGTTGGAGGCTCGAGGTCGAGGAGTTACTTCTTTGGCATCCCTCGTGACGTTCTCCGCGTCGCTCCTCTGCCCCTGAGGCAGTCGCGGTCCTTGTAGATCCCTGATAGTTCGACCGTTGGTACAACGGACGAGGCGGTGGCACGTAACCAGGTGGCATGAATGCCCCTGTGGCTGAGGTATTTTCGGCACCGAAAGCGTGCAGAGCTATAGTCCAACCTTGCGTGATTGCTGCAAGTAGTAAAGCGCTGCGATGTGTCACGTACGCCCTCGTAGTGGCGTCCAGGACGTCCCAGAGACTGGCCAGGAACAAGATCGATGTGACATCATGGTAGTCCCGTCCCTGGGGAGGCATCAGCGCGTAGGCTGCTTGCAGTCTAGCGAATAATGCCTTCGTTTTGGTTCCGGAAAAGTGAGCTGTGGGACATTGAGTGTCGGACGAAGTGATGGGAATGTCCAGTCATCTGGTACTGGTGTATACTCCACGTGAGGTACTTCTTGCACCTGTTTCGCTTGACTTTGGAGGACGACACGTAGTGCGTCTCGCGTTTCTTCGTCCAGGAAGGCCGGTCAAGTCGGGGGGGCATATCGTTTTCGATATCTGATGAACCCGAATGCGATGAGGAATCAGTTTTTCTTGTCCGGGCTCGGGACGTCGTCGTTGTTGTCCGGGTCCTTATGATCTTCCGGGAATAAGTACTCTCTGACTCTGGGGATAGCCCCTGCGAGGAATCCGGATAAAGGAGTAGTCGGCGGGTACCTTCTAGAATTTTTGGAAAATTCAGATCCTCATCTCCCGCGTCCTATGCGGAACCCGGTGGCTTGTTTCATGGTGTACACTGATGCTACACCGCACACCATTGCAGCAGTCAATGTAGACACAGGTTGAAGCCGTAATTTCACAAAAGGGCCTTTCCGACAGATCAAAGCAACTCTCA
>JAMZAV010008836.1:0-26776 GCA_024449915.1 Sweltsa coloradensis | reverse complement strand
CATTATTCAAGGAGGACAACTAAATAAATCTACTTACATAATAATATTACAACAACAAAGTATTAAAACACAATCATGTTGGTAAAAAATTCAAAAAGAATATTAAATGCAATTATTAATGAACTAAATAAAAAAGCGTGGAAAAGAAAAGGAAAAAGAAAAAAGAAGGAAGAAAAAAAAACACATCAAAAAAGAAAAATGAAAAAACTGATTTATTAGACGATCCCACTCAAACTATTTTGAGGTTTGCCAAAAATCTGGAACAGTAAATCAGGAAGTAATCAAACTTTCGCGGAAGAAACCACCGAACGCGAATCTTCATTCTTGTGTTCAAATCTTGATAACAATTTAGTAAAAAAGATCTCGACTCTATTAACATATTAATTGGATGAGCGAAGCGAAGACTTCAATTTCACCGACCCCCCAAAAAATTTAGCTCGGGTGTTTTTTTTTTTTTTTTTTTTGTTTTTTCTGTCTGTTTGTTCGCTCTCTACCGGGCAAACGGCATATGCGATCTTGATGAAAATTTGACAGGACCTTCGAAATCTCTAAACTTAGACTTGCTACGTTTTTGGGTACAATCGAAGAAATATTTCTCATGAATATCGTACTTTTACGATTTTTTTTCGATTTTTAGTGCGATATTTTCGTGACATTTGGGCCGATTCTGACCAAACGGGTGGGGCTACAACGTTCATATTTCACATGCACATTAAGGTAATGGTGATGTATTGACGTTTGAAAGAAAAAGTTGAAAAAGTTAGCCAGAATCTATAGAAATAAAGGTTTTAATTTAAGATTTTTGTTTTTTTGTACGATATTTTCGTGCCATTTGGGCCAATTCTGACCAAACGGGTGGGGCTACAATGTTCATATTATACATGGACATTAAGGTTATGGTGATGTAGTACCTTTTGAAAGAAAAAGTTGAAAAAGTTAGCCAGAATCCATAGAAATAAAGCTTTTAATATAAGTTTTTACGGTAAATAATACCAATTGACAAGAAACAAAAGAAACTTGACAACATTCACCTACAATGCGTAGGCAGCAAAACAAAGCACTTGCAAAAGTAAAGATATCCCACGCAAACTAAAAACTTTAAGAAGCTCATCCATCAACGCGGCGGGACTTAAGCGTTTTCCTAGTAATTATATCGGATGTATAATAATTGGAAATTGTTCAAGTCAAAACCTGATCACAGCAATGATGCACGACACCTAGCTCAAGTTGCGAGCTCCACCAGTGGCCGGAATTAGAGTTAGAACCCCACAAGCCGAAATGTCATAAATTTCCCGCCTGTGACGTTTTTGCGCTCATCATTTCATCTGTTCACGAACAATTGAAAGCCAAAGTTCGGGACGCGCGGCCTTCTGCAGTACGTCACAGAGATTTGCTTGCCATGCATTCTCTTTTCTATTGTTGAATTTGTTACTTGTTTAAGTGTAGATCAATCAATATATATACTAGGAAAACGCTTAAGTCCCGCCGCGTTGTTGGATGAGCGTAATTGGTGCATTGACCTGCCATGTGTTATGCAGATTTTCTGTTGTTTTGTGAAAAAATTATTACTAAGTCGATTTTTTTTTAAATTAAATTAAATTAAATTAAAAATTAACTTTATTCTTTTATTTTTTCTTAATCGTAATTTTAAAAAAAAGAAAAAAATCGTAAAATTGCTATTTTCATAAGAAATAATTATTCGATTGCGCTCAAATTTTACACGAATATAATAATTCATAAAATTAAGGTTCTGTAAAAAAATCATTAAAATCGGATTAAGCATGTAGATGTTATAAGTCGAAGAAATTTTTTAAAAATCGAAAAAAATCGTAAATTTGCGATTTTCATAAGAAATAATTTTCCGATTGCGCTCAAAAACGTGGCAGTTCTAAGTTCAAAGATTTCGAAGGCTCTATAAAATTTTATCGCAATTGGAGTATTGGTTTAGCCGGAATCGTGTTAACAAAAAGACAAAAATACAACAAAAAATACATTCCGGATTTTTTTCTCCAGTGTAGTGAAATGGAATCTTCGCTTCGCTCGCTACGCTCATCCAATTATATTCTTTATTTTGTTATTTGTGAATATCAAGCTATACTGAAACATTTCCCAGTCGGGTCATGATGCCCTTTGATCCGACACAATTTTTGGTCGGAATTTTTTTCTATTACGGCCCATGTTTTGTGCACATTCGAAATAGTTTGTGACATTTCCAGATAGGGAGGGGGGTAACTTCACGGACCAAGCTGAGACACTGTTAAATCAGGTCTAAGCCTGGTGAACACTTTTGATTGTAGACCTACCGTGGCTGACAAAAAGTATTTCAATATTACTGGAAGAAACTAAGCTATCCGATATATTGACACTTTGTGTCGTGCAAACTTTTTATCGGTGTAGGCGATGATTAATATGTGACTTCTTCTCCCCGCAATCTTTCTCTCCGCCTATTGTAGCCAGCTTAAAATTGCATTCGTTGCCCACCTGTCACCCGAAGTTATGGCGTATTCAGTTCACAGCAGACTTGCGCTGAGTGCACTAACAGTTCGCACTGCAACGTTTCTGTGACGTCGTTGCTTGTGAGGTCTACCAGTCGAATACGCGAGTTCATAGATATTGAACACCTATAGTAGGCTTGATCCGTATAGTCTCCAATGCGTCCGCACAGACGCGAGCAAATTGCAAATTGAAGCGCCAATTTTGCCATATTAAAAATGGCGATTTGGCGTTTTAATTTATGCTTTTTAACGCAATTAAGTATTTTTCTGAATTGTTTGATATGGTTTTAGCTTGTGCAACATGAGAATACACAAACAGAAACAATAAGAAGTTATTGCAGAAGGGAATTTAATAATTATTTGGTGTTAATGGCTAGTATGCTCACCTGTCAACCTGACGGCCACCTTGAGAACTATTTGGGCTCCCATATACTTTAACATGCAAACTGACATTCAAAATGGCTTCAAATTGTCACGGAAGTGGATTAATGACTGCGGATCTAGCCTACTATAAGGGTGTTCAATATCTATGCTCGAGTCCACACCAGTGCAAAGATGGCTGGAGAGAACAGCGGGAGAGAGCAGGCGATATGTTTCGTGGTCCGTGTTTACGAATCCAGTCCCAAATGGCACAAATAAATTATTTTATTATAAAAGAGTAATTTTAGATTGAAACAACAAACTTTCATTAAAATATAATATGTTAGATCAACCTGCAAACAAAATATAGGGGCCAAAATTCGAAATTGATTCGGGCTTATTTTGGAGTAGTGGCAATTCGTTGCGAAGGTCCCGGGCTAAACACACGCTTGAATTTAAAAACTTGTTTTACGTTTGTAATAAACTTTTTACGTTTTTTCCTTGCGTCACTGTATGTTGACACAAAAATGTTATCCAAATATATTAATTTTTATTATTTTAATTTTGGGCGTTTATCGCCGACATATTTGCACTTGCTGTACTGGCCTCTGCATGCAGTGTGGGTCAGCACTGCACTCAGCCAAGTGCGACTGCCCGGTCGAAAACGAAATTTTGCACTCAGTTCGCACTCGATTACGACAACCGCGCCCATAGGGATTTAAAGTGAAATCCAGGGGCAGCACCGTCGGTGGGCGTAACGTGCATCATGGCCGGCCGGAGTAGCATTAGAAGTAGTCCTTCCCTAAGCTTCTGTGTATAAACTGACGATTTGAATGCTCAATAATCAATCGTTGGTGAATGTTGTGATGTGCAATTAGGATGAACATTAATGTTATGACATTAGTTAGCCTATTGTGATGTTCAAAGTCATCCTGCAACTCTTTGAAATATATTTATTTCCTTTTCCGAAGAGTCAATTTAGGCCTACTTTTACCGAATCGGTCCCGATTTGATTTCCTACAATACCAGATAGTTCCGGGAAATGTGTGACAAAATTATAGGACATTATTTTACTTGCATCCGTGTAATTTCTAATAAACTAGACCTACAGCCATTTCGTTAACCCATTTATTCGGAAAAAGCTGTTTCCCGTAACCTAACGTACGTCGTTGGTGGTGCTAAACTCGGAAACTCGCAGCTAGGGCCTAGGGCCTAGGCCCTCCTACGGAACGCCTAGATCTCTCTGAGAAACAATTTCGTGCACAAAATTGCTATCAGAATCTTTTCTCCATGGGCGTAATATTAATGGTATTGATCAGCGTTAGTTTATATTTAATACGTTGCCGAGCAGGCTCGAAAATATCAAACAAATGATTGATTGGTTTGTGTACACACGCCCACTTATAGGCCTAGAAATGAACGACCTTATGACTAGCTGATGCTCGATTATCGCATGTTTTTAACAATCTTGCAATTTTATTTCATTCATAGATAGTTTTAAAAATGTTACACTATTTAAACGTCACCTACAGTATTTTTTCACGATTTCACTGACAAAAACATCCTACATTGAGAGCTGTGTGTAGGCCTCCCCTATACACACGCCCACTTGTAGGCCTAAAAATGAACGAACTCATGACAAGCTGATGCTCCATCATCACGTGTTTTTAACAATCTTACCATTTTATTTCATTCATAGATAGTTTAATTATAATCTTATACTATTTAAACGTCCCCTACAATATTTTTCCCCGATTAAACCGACGAAAACATCCTACCCTACTCCACACCTACTTCAAATGTTATCGTCCCCGAAGTTCAACTTTCACGCTTATTTTCATTAACATTTTCCTATCTAGGATGTATACGATGTGGCTACAGATATTCCACTAGACTTACAAACTCAATTTCATAAATTGGTGGTGTAGTTTTGTCTTTATTGAGTGTTTATTTCAGTCGTGATCCATTGCAAGTGCCATAGGAAAACATACTTATAAGCGGCCATATCTCAACTTAATGCTACTCCGGCGGGTTCGCGCTTCGCTCACCAGATGTCAGCCACTTTGCTTTTAAATCCGAATAGGGAACCTAAGTTTTGAAGGCGGGAAGGAAATTGGTTCTCTCTGGTCTCAGCGCCCATAAGAATTAGCATGGTACGAAAATGTAACTCGCCGTATCTTTTGACTCGCGCAAAAGAAATCTAAACCAATAACATCACAAGATGCATAATTCTGTGAAGAAGATGATAGCATTCTACTTTGCTCGATGACGCTTCCTAAATTTAAACTATTATGAGTTAAATGGACCCATGTTTGCGCGCTGTCGCAAATGTACTCTGACTGAGCGGCAACCTAAGCGAGACGCAGCCACGTTGTGTGCAGCTGTGGCATCCTCGCATACCACGCGCCTGTCCATGGTTGCTAAATGTACTTCGCATTCAAGATTTTGTTGGCACATTAAAGGATATTTTATTAGTAATGTATAATCTAGTACAACCCAGTGACCTCACAGTAGCCACAAAGCAAGTCGGATACCAAATGTTATGCTGATGCCACGGACAAAATGTTTTTACGTGCTTTTTCATGAGCAGTTTGGAAGGTTTGGCAACAGTGTAAATGTAGAGTTCACTTCAACTCAAAACAAATGTCATTAATATTTGTGATAGAGCAGAGTTATGTATATAAACGCAAAGAGGAAAGATTATAGTTTCTTACAGTATGAATATAATTCCGGTCCGTGGTCGGGTTCTCGCGCTATCGCTTACGAAACATTTAACACGGGTTAATCGCCTATACCTCGCTGACGGGAGAGAACCGGACAACGCCCACTTAGGTTCCCTATTGCGGTCCCGTGCATGTGTAGTGCGCCATACTGCGCCGCCAAAGCGTTTCTGTGTGACATCATTTTGGAATTCCTGAACAAGTAAGAAACAATGTCAATCACTGCCAGCCGTTTGATTAGATAATAATTAGTTACAGTGTGTAACATTGGGTGCAAGTGCATCGATTTCACTGGAATTACAATCAATGAGGTGAAGGGGATTAGTTGGTCAATTATCATGATTGGCAACCGTCTGTTCTAATGCTTGCTTATGTGGTTTGGTTAGTAGCATTATGCTAGACTTAACAGATAATATTATGTTTCCTAACAATAAGCGAATTATTGTAAAGGGATGAACCACACGACACGTATGTAGCTTATCAATAGTAGGGTGTTTATTGTATGGCATAACAGAATAATTACGCAACACAGGTAGTATATTCCCCCCCACACACACTGGCGGTGGAAGGGAGGGAATGGTCTCACAATGAAATTTGCGAGATGATATTCGCATTGACAGTAATATCTTGTATTATAAAAAGGTGATAAAAATGTATAACAAAGGTATTACGGCTTCGCGAAACCTATTTCTTTTTATGTTAAAATTATTAAATCAGATGGGCTATTAGAGTGTACGAAATTGATTTTGCTGACCAAAAATATTTTTATTGCCAGGCCGCTTCGCGAAAGTTCTTGTTCTTTCCTTTCCCTTCAGGCTGCATTCCTACATTCGTAAGATATAAATATATAAATAATGCAAACTTAATGAGAAAACTGTCTTTGATTGAATTTGATTACAGCCAATAATATGTTTATTTATAGCGTTATAAGTTGGAAAATGTACTTTGATCGGCAAGTTAGAAAAAGTACGACTTCCATAATACGAAATATTTGTTTTATTGTACCCAATAAATTGTTCTGAAATATTAATCAATTAAGGTGTATCTACTTGTCCGGTAGAGAGCGAAAAAAAAACTGCCAATAAAAACAAAAATCACCGAAGCTTTTTTTCTCCAGGCAGTAAAATTGAAAACCATTCTTCGCTACACTTGATTCCACAATGAAAATAATCGTTGGTTTAAAATACTTCACTCTTCACTATTTAAAAACCTCACTCGTCTGACAGTCTATTCAAAGATGACACACAAACATTCTCGATGAGACTGTACAGTAAACACTGGTTGTGTACGTAATTCATTTGTGTTTTCCTTGCGTTTATATTTTGAAATGATACGTACAAAGAATAACGTTTTATAATAAATTTCAATTGTTAGGTTTTAATAGCCAATTTATCTAAAGATGCGACTTTAGTCATGAGCTACTTCAATTGAAAATATTTACTTATTGAAAGAGCGAAGCGAAGACTTAAATGTCACTGACCCCCCCAAAAAATAGCACGGTTGTTTTTTTTTTGTTTGTTTGTTTTTGTTGTTTTTTTGTCTGTTTGTTCGCTCCCTACCGGTCAAACGCCTTATACGATCTTGATGAAAATTGGAGGGGACCTTCGAAATCTCTGAACTTAGACCTGCCACGTTTTTGGGTACAATCGAATAAATATTTCTCATGAATATCGCACGATTATTTCCGATCTTTAGTGCGATATTTTTGTGACATTTGGGCCGATTCTGACCAAACGGGTGGGGCTACAACGTTCATATTTTACATTAAGGTTATGGTGATGTATTGCCTTTTGAAAGAAAAAGTTGGAAAAGTTAGCCAGAATCCATAGATATAAAGGTTTAAAACAAGTTTTTTGAGGTACATAATAACAATTAACAAGTAACAATAGAAACTTGACAACAATTACCTACAATCCGTCCAAAAAGCACTTGCAAAAGTAAAAAGATATCATGCAAACTAAAAACTTGCAAAAAAGCTCATCCATCAACGCGACTAAAAAAAGCGTTCGCAAAGTGGCCTAGCAATAATAATATTATATTGATAGACTTCAACGAATTTTATTCCACCAAAGGTACTACGCAAGGGGAATGTGACATGAATGTTGTCCTCTGTGATGCGAGCCTATAGGCTCGCTACTCTGTGAGAAATAAAAGTGGTTTAGCAGTAATGGCTAACGTATTCTTAAGTATCTTTTTCATATCGGACCAACTCTGAACGGTAGAGGTACACGTCAACATAGAGAATAAGGTTATTGATGCAAAATCAGGGAAAACAAATTATTGAAAACAATACAAAACGGTAAACATATGAGGTTTCCCCATACCCATTGACAATCTGTTTGGTATATTACTGGAATTGAAATGTTTCTATAAAGCATTTCCCATTAGAAATGTAAGACGCCCCCCCCCCCCCCCCCCCCCTACATTTAGGGTTTTGATGGAAGAAAGGAAACCTTATTAACCCTTGACTGGTATCCTTATTTTCATGTACGTTACTGGTATGGTGGGGTCAAATTATGACCCCAGTTTTAATTTTACTTTTAAACTGCCTAAATAACAACAAATGTGAATTATTGCGCTGAGGACTAATTAATATGATTTAAATTCATTGTTTTAACAATTATGGATTGAGTTATCAATTTTGAGCAAGTTACACATTTTTACTGAAAGTAAGTAATTTTCAAACTAAAAAAAATAGTGGATTCAATAAAATTTATGAGGCCCCCTAACCCTTGACGGGTATTTTTCTGCGATTATTTATGATTCTCAAAAGCACAAATCATTCACTGAAACCAACATATATATATATATATATATATATATTATATAAAATATATATAAAATATATGACATAATGAAATTCTTTCGAGTTTCCGAGTTAAATAAGTTTTAATACCAAAGATTTAACGTTTCGAACAGTTCTCCCTGCTCATTCTCAAGGTAACGACATACAAATTAAAAAACATTGAGTAAACAAACAAGACAATAACAAATAATATAAAAGACAAAACAAGTCACTGCAACTGCTCCAGCATTACATTTAAGATCTTTGCGATGACCTTAATTAACAGGCGTTTGGTAGGTGGAGCTTCAGGTGGCTTCTTTCTTCTCCTATCCACTCTAGCGGGAAAGGAACTACATTTTCCGTGGCAACTGGGGGTATTATCGGCACCACATGGCATCACGTAGCCCCAGTTTAATAGATATTTAAATGCTTCATCACACCACCATCCTGCTCAACTATTCTCAGTTGTTAACACTCTCGCTACACGATCAAAGGGGCTATCTGACCAACACCATATAACAGAAGAAATGAAGGGACTTCGGGAAGCTCTTCTTTCGAATGGTTATCTGACAAATCTATTTCCAAAGCGTTTAACAGAATTCCTAAGAAGAAGGACTTAAATCCTCCAGAAGTAGAGAAATACCGAAGCATGGCATATTTACCGTATGTACAAGGCACCACAGATAAAATAAGCAGATCCTAAAGAAAAACAATATTGGAAACCATCTTTAAAGCTGAACTTAAGATCTCATAAATGCTTAGAAATGTGAAAGATGTGATTCCTCATGAAGCTCATGGAATATACGAAATTCCTTGCGGGTGTTGTGAGAAAACATATATCGGAAGGACGAACCGTAAAATCTCAGCACGTCTGGACGAGCATAGAACTGCAATAAAAAACAGGCAAACTACATCTGCTCTTTTCCAGCACTATTTTGAGAAGGAGCACTGGATAGATTTCGCGAACGCAAAGACTGTTGCCAGAGTGGACCATGAAGTATCTCGTATTGTTAGAGAAGCCGTCGAAATGGAGAAACGACCGCATAACTTAAAAACATACGAGATGATGCGAAAATACTAGCACCCACCTGGAAACTGGCGCTACGTGATAGCCATGTGGTGCCGATAATACCCCAAGTTGCCACGGAAAATGTAGTTCCTCCCGCTAGAGTGGATAGGAGAAGAAGAAGCCACCTGAAGCTCCACCTACCAAACGCCTGTTAAGGTCATCGCAAAGATCTTAAATGTAATGCTGAGCAGTTGCAGTGACTTTTTGTCTTTTTTATTATTTGTTATTGTCTTGTTTGTTTACTCAATGTTTTTAATTTGTATGTCGTTACCTTGAGAATGAGCAGGAGAGAACTGTTCGAAACGTTGGTATTTAAAACTTATTTAACTCGGAAACTCGAAAGAATTTCATTATGTCACATTACATCCGAGGAAAATCTACGTAAAAACAATATATATATATATATATATATATATTCATAATGTTAAATCATATGCAAAAGAAAAAGTCCCTTAAGTGGTATCCTGGGGTCTTTTTTAACCCCCGACGCGATTGCCGCCAACGCTCCGGTGCACCACAATAACGCAACCTCCCTCTTCAATGTCTGAGTGGGTAATGAGATTACCTAATTCGCCAGCCGCTTACTAGAACTTCCTGGTGGTCAAACATAGAACTATATCGTGCTGGGGTCGGCACAGACCCCACCATACCAGTCAAGGGTTAAATGCCAAATTTGACTAAGTAAATGCTAAATACAACATTTAAGTGCTATTTTTAAACAACTCTTCTGATGCCCGGGGGCTTACTTGAAACAGTTTAATTATTTAATTTTTTTTTATTATTCGCAGTAGGTTTCCTTTTAAGTTTAACTACTTTTGAACGTATGATATCCTAACATTGTTGTTCTATTATTTGTTTCAGAATGAACTTGTATTTACAAGCTACAAAGACGAGACAAACAACGACCAAGATCAACCTCGTAAGTAAAATATCGCTATTTGGTTTATGCTTACGCAGGTTTACTCATTTAATTATTTTTAAAGCTCTTTTAACCAATTTGACCACATTCATGATTCTCTTTTAAAATTGACTTGTCTGAGTTTTAACTAACAGCTGTTTCCCAGCCCTGTTTATTTTGATATTAAAATGTAATGGAACATGTAAATATAAAAAATAGTTTAAGCTATTGGTGGAAATATACTTTTTAATATTTACCAAAATATTTCGGAATTTTTCACCTTAGACAATATTTACAATAAAACTAACATTTGACGAAAAGAAACTGCAAAAAGAAGTGATTGTAGGCCTCCATATAATCCTGTCAAATAAGATCGTATATTGACGCTTGGAGGAAAAAATTGCGATGTCGCTGAATTTTTGCAGAGACCTTCCTTATATAATACTAAACAACATACTAAAACTCCCCTACAATCGGACTGGAGTTTCGGCCGCCATATTGGAAAATGGCGGCCAAAAGGTGTTTGTTATCGACTATCTCCAAATTGGTTTGAGATAGACAAAATATCTTAATGGTAAAAATAATCCCCATTAAATTCCCTACAAAACAGATGTCTTCTATAGTTTTGGTAGGGGCAACGGTTACGTCACAAATTCGTGGTTTAAATGTTGCTCATTGGAGTACCAGCTTATTTACAAATTTTCACGCCCAGCATCAAACAATGCCCAGTAAATCCGTAAGAAATCGATTTAAATACAAAAGGACTTTTGTACGGGGTTCATGAAAGCTTCCATTAGTATTTTAAAAAATCAGGTCTGCGAAATAGAATTTTGCATTTACCCGGAATTTGGGTTTTTCCATTGTTGGAATTTCCTAAAAAAAATGCCCTTTTTGACTGTCCATTATTAAGCACTAAATAGCATTGGAGGAAAAATTCTTTCTACGCACATTGAAATGACTCAAATAATGATCCGATTACAACCAAAGTTTAAATCCAATATGGCTGCTAATTCCTAATATCCACAACATCAAAGTGAATTATGTAACAAAAAGAGTGTAAAAACAGCACGAAAACAGTATTCATATTGTGAATATTAGGAATTAGCAGCCATATTGGATTTAACCTTGGTTGTAATCGGATCATTATTTAAGTCATTTCAATGTGCGTAGAAAGAATTTTTCCTCCAATGCTATTTAGTGCTTAATAATGGACAGTAAAATATGGCATTTTTTAGGAAATGCCAACAATGGAAAAACCCAAATTCCGGGTAAATGCAAAATCCGATTTCGCAGAACTGATTTTTTTAAATACTAATGGAAGCTTTCATGAACCCCGTACAAAAGTCCTTTTGTATTTAAATCGATTTCTTACGGATTTACCGGGCATTATTTGATGCTGGGCGTGAAAATTTGGAAATAAGCTGGTACTCCAATAAGCAACATATAAACCACGATTTTGTGACGTAACCGTTGCCCCTACCAAAATTATAGAAGACCCCTGTTTTGTAGGGAAATAAATGGGGAATATTTCTGCCATTGAGATATTTTGTCTATCTCAAACAAATTTGGATATATTCGATAACAAACACTTTTTGGCCGCCATTTTCCAATATGGCGGTCGAAGCTCCAGTTCGATTGTAGGGGAGTTTTAGTATGTTGATAAGTATCATTTAAGGAAGGTCTCTGCAAAAATTCAGCGACATCGTAATTTTTTCCTCCAAAAATTCTTATTTGACTGGATTAATAGCACTGCCTCCTAGATAAAACTGTAAAAAGAAGTGATTTGTACATAACACTGCCTACTAGATGTTGCTCGTGGCTTAACGAGAAGAACAAGCAACATCTAGGAGGCAGTGGTACATAATATTAGCTACGTTGTTTTTGTAATATGTTTTTATTGTTGTACATAATGTCTGACAGTATAATGAAATTATAACTTTCCGAAATATTACATGCGACTGCTCCAACTTATATTTTCCTAGTAAATCTCCGAAATCTATGTCGTTTGAGGATTTTTCCAACTCATTCCCACGTTATATAATCTAGTAACTAGGAAAACGCTTAAGTCCCGCCGCGTTGTTGGATGAGCGTAATTGGTGCATTGAGCTGACATGTGTTATGCGAATTTTCTGTTGTTCTGTGGAAAAATCATTATTAAATTGAAATTTTTTAAATTAAATTAAATAAAATAAAAAATTAACTTTATTTTTTTAATTTTTTTAAATTAATCGTAATTGTTTAAAAAAAATCGTAAAATTGAAATTTTTATAAGAAATAATTTCTCGATTGCGCTCAAATTTTACAATAATATATTAATTCATAAAATTAAGGTTCTGCGAAAAACTTATTTCAATCGGATAAAGCATGTAGGTGTTATAAGTCAAAGAATTGTTTAAAAAAAAGAAAAAACCCGTAAAATTTCGATTTTCATAATAAATATTTTTTTAATTGCGCTCAAATTTCACAATAATATCTACATTCATAAAATAAAGGTTCTGTGCAAAAATCATTAAAATCGAATAAAGCATGTAGGTGTTATAAGTCGAAGAAATTTTTTAAAAATCGAAAAAAATCGTAAAATTGCGATTTTCATGAGAAAAAATTTTCCGATTGCGCTCAAAAACGTGGCAGTTCTAAGTTTAGAGATTTCGAAGGCCTCCATAAAATTTCATCGCAATCGGAGTATCGGTTTAGCCGGAATCGTGTGGACAAACAGACAAAAATACAAAAAGAAAAAAAGAAAAAAAAGAAAAAAAAACATTCCGGATTTTTTTCTCCAGTGTAGTAGAATGGAATCTTCGCTTCGCTCGCTACGCTCATCCAATAATAAGGATGGACTGATAAAATAACGATTGAGCCCGTCTCAAAGCGCTTGGATATAACTTCTCTACGACAGTGGCGTAGGAACTATTTGTTTAGTGGGGGGTCACACTAAAGTTGACTACGAGGTTGGGTGGGCAAACCGGGGTCTGGAGCGAAGCCCCAGCCGCCGGAGGCTTTTTCGCCGTAGACGATTTTTTTTAAATGTGCCCTTGATAGGTGGCCTACAACACGTTTTCAGGCGAATTTTAATTATGAATAAGGGTTACATTTTGAAGCTAATATTGCATTTAAGATTGATTACCTGACTTAAATCGGTCGACAGTCTGCTTGAGAGTGAAAGCACTGCACACAAAATATAATTAATATTAGTCTAAAGTCAGTCTAGTCTCGCAAATCACGTCTCTTACGGAATCTTTCTAAAAAATGTTAACAAAAACCTTCCTTTTTGTTTGCAAGCCCGACTGTAAGCCCGACCCCCCAGTGGGGGGGTCAAGACAACAAGTGGGGGGGGGGGAATTTCCCCCATACCCCCCCTGTTTTTACGCCCCTGTTTTACGATACATTGATTGACGAAAAGAGTCACAGACAAAATGGCGTGAACTCCTCTCAGTAAGAAAAATAAATTGACATTTAAAATATGTCATTAATTTGTCTTTGACGTTATTATTTTTCCATCCTTTGAAAAATGAGAGAGGTGTCTGTCTAGACATTTGCCTTATAAGCAAACATTTTCCCAATGCTAATGAGGAAAGTTTTTTAAACAAACTTGTCAAATGGCAAAGCCTTTCAATATAAAATTAATTGTATACTTCTTCATGGATCGTGCGTTGCATCTCTTTGTATCGAATTTGATAAACATAGCAAAAAACTGTTTTGTTGTAAATACTTTAACAGGAATTCAGCATGGTAAAAAAATGTGAGGACACTGTCTTTCGGAAGCATATTCGTACGGGGCTGTCTGCCGTTGCTTTCGCGTTTGGAATATTAGTGAATTTTACTTTCTAGGATGAGTTAAACCGTAAGATGTAGGTGACTAATCATCTCAAAATGACGTAAGGCAAAAAGTATTTTGTTATTGTAAGGTGTATTCATAGTTACGGGGTAGTATCTAGGTGCGCGGAAGCGCACCGGGCCAAGCCACGCGCGGCTCCGCTTCCACTAAGCGCCTATTACCGCACGCCTACATTAGCACTTAACACGGTGTTGCCGACGCGAAACAAACCTGCAACTTGCTTCAATCGATGAACTTTTACTATGAGATGACCCATTTTAAGTTTCATCCCGATCTGCTGATGCGTCTAAAAGTTATTCAGACGTCAAGATCGTTCAAAAATACTTTCTTCTTGGTGTTGGGTGGGTGGCTGGCTGGCTAAGGACGTATCAGTTTGTGGGCCCTCAATGGATAATGTTAGAGAAGTCAAAATTTGCACCGATATTAGTCATCTCAGTGGCCATGTGCTTCACAAACGGTAATTGGATTAGATGACCGGAAGCTTAGATAATGCAAAAATAACAAATTAATTAATTCGTGTTCTGGTCAGCAATGGATAATGTTAGAGAAGCCAAAATTTGCACCGATGTCATTCATCTCAGTGGCCATGTGGTTTACAAACAGTTTTTGGATAAGATGACCGGAAGCTTAGATAATGCAAAAAGAACAAATTATTTAATTCGTTTTTTGGTAAGAAACGGATTGGCATAGTTACAGAATGACGTGTCGGTTTGTGGGCCCTCAATAGATAATGTTTGAGAAGCCAAAATTTGCACCGATGTCAGTCAGCTCAGTGGCTATTTGTTTTACAAACGGTAATTGGATTAGATGACCGCTAGCTGAGATAATGGAAATATAACAAATCGTCACCTCAGAAATTATTTTTGCCATATCCACTTTTCGCTTTTTTGGAGTTAGATGTTTTAGAGTTATTATTAGTGCTTATTGTTGCTAATATAATAATAATATAGTCACATATATAAGCAGTTTTTAGCAATGTCAGTTTGTTCCATATCCATCAGATGACACCATATCTTAGTGCTTATTTGTGCCATATCCAATTTACATATACATAACAAGTGGATATGGCACAAATAAGAAGTGAACCAATTATCTAGTTTGATGAAATTTTGTTTTACCTATATCATTAGGAAGTGCTAATTTACGCATGCCCTACAATTAAAAAATATAAAATACCTTTCATCTAACCATTTGAAGATAATTGCAACAAAATTGCTTAAATTCAAGCATAAACAATAAAATATTTTATTTTGTCTATTTGAGTCTTCATTGAAATAATAATTTATTTAAACCCTACAATAATTCAATCATAATAGTTGAGAACATCAATGGTTGGTGTTATTCTCTTTTCCACAAACTTATCTCCATTTAAAATGAAGACCATCAGTGGATATGGCACACAAATTTTAATCAAGTTATCCATTTAGTTGAAAATCTATGTGCCATATCCAACAGGAAGTTCTTATATTCCATATACACTGCAGATAAAAAATGTTTAACATTTTAAATCAATAATATTAATTATTGTAAGACTATTGCAACAAAAATTTCTTAAATTCAACCATAAATCACGGTTTGGCAGTGAATCAAACATTCAAAGTTCATTTTCTCCACTTTGGTAAAAGCGGATAAGGCACAAATAAGTTCTGATGTGACGAAATTATTTAATTCGTGTTTTGTTGAGAAACGGATTGGGGTGGGCCCCCAACGGATAAAGTTTGAGAAGCCAAAATAACAGTGCTAAAATAATTTCATCTTTTTTAAATTGACATTAATTGAGGTGCATAGTGCATACGTGTGGTGGTCGAAACAATAAATAGGTACCTTTGTGTTATTTGTGTTGCTCGTTGGTCTTGTTGTGTGGCTCGTTGGTTTTGTTGTGTGGCTCGTTGGTCTTGTTGTGTTGCTCGTTGGTCTTGTTGTGTGGCTCGTTGGTCTTGTTGTTAGCGTATCTGCTTCCAATGCAGAAGGTCCAGGGTTCGATTCCCGCCAAAGTCAGAAGTTTTTTAACTTCTGATTTGGACTTAAGTCCATCAGTTCTTGTCTTAGGAGTTTGTAAACTGTGATTTTGGAGCCGTCCTAGCAACGAAGCACATAATAAATTCAGAGTTTTTCTGAATCGGCCTTGTTGATTCTGGCGTTGATCCGCGGGTGTTCGCACTGTCCATACCACTGATTGCTATAATTCCTATTAAAAATATCGATCTTTGGTTGGTTATCGCTCACTCGTCGATTGCGTCGGGTCCTACAAGGTTGGCTTACTCGCTTTGATTTACTGTCCACCACTGAAAATCAGTTATATTACTGAGTGGGTAGACTCTAAATACAATTTATTTATTATTTATTTATTTATAACTGTGATGCTCAAACCTTCTAAGTATCAATGGGAACGAAAGAAAGAAGAAATTGAACTAATAATAAAACCACACGGACTAACCGATAATATATATGATAAAAACAAGGATCTTGGGTAAAACCGCGTCGAATATTTTCGACGCGGTATTACCCAAGATCCTTGTTTTTATCCTATGACGGGCCGCGAAAACTTACAACAATCCATATATATATATATATATATATATGTTATGTTACACTTTACGGAAATAATCACGCTATATTGAATGTTTAAAACGAATATTTAATTAAAACTTCAACGTTTCAGAAGACTAGGCTTCCATTCATCCATCCAAAGAACATACATATATATATATATATGTTTTTACGTAGATTTTCTCGGATATAATGTGACATAATGAAATTCTTTATCTTTAACTCGGAAACTCGAAAGAATTTCATTATGTCATATATATATATATATATATATATATATATATATATATATATATATATATATATAAACAAAAATTAGATTAAATATACTGGTACCATTCTCTGTATGTAGATGTTTATAAAGTCACAGAAACATTTGCAGACGGCTTTTTAAAGTGTTAAACGTGTAACTAGGAAACGCTCAGTTGGACGCGTTGATAAGCGAGCACGTGCTATAGCTTTGCACCCACATTGCACATTTTTTTAAATTTAAAAATTTGCGACGTTCGCTGTCCACAGGGCCATGTTTCCAATATTATTTATTATTGCCAAGGTATTTGGGTAAACCCGTGTGTAACCCTTTACTTTGTGGATAAAATCCACCGCCATCTAGAGGACCTTGACTCCTTGGGAAAACTATTCAAACTCTTTGTTGACAAATTGACAAAATAATAGACTGCTTCCCCGAAAGTATTTGATTACTTCTAGGTGGCAGTGCATTAGAAACTTCGCGCGTCTTTTCGTTGCCATGGCAACGTTACTTTTGTTATAATGCAATTTCCATCTACACTACTTATCGGATCAAAATAAAATTAACATATTCGTGACCGGACGGACATTCTAAATGATTTGGCTATCTCAGATTTTGTCGCCGTTTAGTTTGAAAAAAAAACTTTCGATTAACTTTAATGTAACTTTTTAACTTTTTGAACGATTTTGCCACAAAACTAATGGCATTCAATCGAGAACGAAGCTTGCGGATGGTGAAAATTTCAACTCGATCCGAGCCTCCGTTCGAACGTTATGGCGAGACATACAAAAAAAAAACAAACAAACAAACAAACAAACAAACAAAAAAAAAACAGTGACTAATTTTTCCGGCAGAGTCAAATGGAAACGCTCGCTTCGCTCGCTTAATTAATTGCCAATAAAAAGTTTATACGCTTGGCTCAACGCTGCACGCATCTGACTGCAGCTATACAAGTGTATAAGGTTTTTATTGTCAATAATTACACATTGTACACTTTAAAAAGCCGTCTGCCAATGTTTCTGTGACGAAAAAATGTAAGTACTAATTACTATTTTATTTTTTATGATGTAAATTCGAGGTGGCAGCTCCTCTCACTAAAGTCGTCGCATGCGATCGACTGATGCACTTTCGATCGACTGTTGTTGCATACAGACCGTTTTTATGTTATAAAAACAAATTTTAAAATGTTCGAATCTATGTCTTAAGAAGGCCCTTCCCGCTACTCGTTAGCACTAGCTTGCCCATGTTACTTGTCTTAACACATAATCTCGCAAAAAGATCTGAAAGATGAACGATTAAAGATTGTGCGTTATATTTTACACAAGGTTCTTTAGATCTATGCTAGTATGCCCTTTATAAATTGATTTTTCCCCAAATATTTTCAAAAAAATACACCAAAGATATCAAAGTAATGTTTTAACTGTCGTTTTGTTAAATACACATAAAAACGCATTAAAAAGTACTAAACACTGAACAGCATTTTAGCATAGATCTAGATTTTCTTTCAAATAGACTTCTAGCTCTATTAGTTTGGCAATCTACCGTGAGCAATGGTTTGTGCCCAATTCTGGACAAGAAGTGGCCTCTTAGCATCACCTTTGGCTACAAAGGTAATAATTAACTTGTTGGATGAGCGAAGCGAAGACTTCAATTTCACTGACCCCCCCCAAAAAGTTTAGCTCGTTTTTTTTTGTTTTTTTTTTGCTTTTTTGTTTGTGTTTCTGTCTGTTTGTTCGTGCTCTACCGGGCAAACGGCATATAGTGGCATGATTTTAGATTTGAACCCGGACAAAATTAGGAGAAAGCTGATTTTTTCAGGATCATTCAAGAATGTTGTTTTATAAAACATACTTCGGGTCCGCCAAAATCCGCCATGTGCGTTAGCGGCCATCTTGTAAAATGGCGGCAATTACAGTTTTTCACTTAAACTCAATTTGTGGATGCTGTATACAACTTACAATTAAATGAAACACGTCTATTTAAAGCTTACTGTATGGACTATTAATAAACATGGCAAATTTAAGTTATATATAATACTGAAGCCATAATATGTATGAATCCGATCGAGATTATAATATATTTTAAAAATTAATTGTATTTTGATGGTTTGTGGCTAAAATAGTTACATTTTTCATATTTATCTTCCTATAAAACATGACGTACATATTGTGCTGAGTGCACCTGCAAAATTTTATTTTTGTACGTTAAAAAGTGACTGACACATGAATTATTGTGTCCGTGCGTGACGCGGCGGCTGCCGCCTCTGACGTTGTGGAGCTCGCGCGCAGCATGGCTTACTAGACTGAAGTGAGTGACTCACAATTAAATGAACCACATCAATTTAAAGGTAAAGAAAGCTATGGACATTTATAGAAATTAGTAGTTACAGCCTTTTTTGCATTTTTGAATCGCAACAAAGAATAATACTATTGTATATTATACCTGTTGAAGAGGTATGAATCCGATCGATATTATAATATAATATAGAAATAACTGTATGATGATATTTTGCGGCTAAAATAGAAACATATTTCATATTCATCTTTCTATAAAACGTGACATACAAACTGTACAGAATATACTAATAATAAAATATATAAGTGCATATTAATAAAATAATAACACAAAAGTAGCGTCATTAATGTGCACAAATGTGCTGAGAGATCTTCGACTGAATACACAGAGAAAAATATTTACCAAACAATTATTGCTAACTTTATTTTGCTGTTCCAGCAATATTTTCGGTGAATTTAACAGAACAGGTATGCTGAAACAGCAATACAATTATTGCTAACTCTAAAATAAAGAATCCAGCATGATATTTCGCTGCAACAGCAGAATATTTTGCAAGTTGGTACTTAGCGAAACATTCTGCTACTGCAGCAAAATATTATGCTAAATTTACCGAACGTTTTGCTGATTCGAATGTAGCGATATGTATTGCAAGCTACCTCGCGAGACCTGCGCGAGATTTGACGAGATAGCTTACAGTGCGCACGCCACGAGGAAGAAATAGCAAAGTGAAGCACCGAGCATCAAGCATGGCCGTTTACTTGCCAGTTACCTTACCTATGACTGTGAGGTTTAACAACAAAGTAGTTGCAAATAATAAAGGTATGTATAATACAACATGTGATTATATAGTACAATTATTATTATGTATGATACCTAATATGTACCGTGCTGATAAACTCAGAGAAATAGCTAATTACAAAATTACAACTTCGTTGCAGATAACGAGACAACAACGGAAGGCGGCAAGAGTACAGAAACTTTGAAGCAAACTATACAACCATTTGTGATTGTCGGAGGAAAAAAGGAACAATGCCGTCGTGTGTTTTCTTAATATTGAATAACTCTCGCGTGTATCTGTGTGAATTTTTTGGTGAACATAATTATATTTTTATAACATTGTGATATTTTAATAAATTTGTTTTTGCCACGAACGAGCGACATCTTGTCCCAAGCCAGCAGAATGTTTTGCTGGGATTACAGAACATTATGCTGGTACAGCAGTATGTTTTACTGAACCAGCATAACGCTCTGTAATTCCAGCAAAACTTTCTGCTGGACCAGCAAACCGTTCTGTAGTCCCAGCAAAACATTATGCTGGCCAGCAGAATATTCTGTAATCCCCGCGGAACGTTCTGTAATCCCAGCAAAACATTATGCTAACCTGCAGAATATTCTGCTATCCCAGCGAAACGTTTGGTAATTCCAGCAAAACATTATGCTGGCCAGCAGAACGTTATGTAAACCCAGCAAAACCATTTTCCTAAAGTAGCATAATGTTTTGTAAATATTAGCAATACTCGTTTGGTGTTTTCAGCAAAATGTTTTCTTGTCCATATAATAGCAAACGTTTTGCTGCTGGTGCAAAACGTTCTGTGAATTCAGCAATAATTTTGTAAATATTTTTCTCTGTGTATGATAAGTTTATTCAAAATAAACTTATTTTCACTAATGATTAGTTCAGCTGACATTTCGTATACTTCATTATTACCTTCATCGGGTTCAAATTCTTCGTCAGACGGTTCTCCAGCATAAGCACTGTTTATACATGATATTCATCTTAATTGTTGACAAATTTCTTAACAATACAGTCCACCACGACGATATCCACATTTGCCACTACAATCAATTTTACGCGAGCACGAGATCAAGGACAGTAGATGATGTCGTGCAGGATGTTTGATGTTTATTAGGTTTAAGGGCGCGTCAACCGTTATGTCATATTGCGCCTCCTGTGTTAATGTAGTTTATTAGTTAGTTTTAACTATATATTTTCCAAAAGGGCGGAACGTAAGGGGTGGAACGTAAGGGGTGACGTGGGGATACGCGGGGTGGACAGGCTTGTGCTGGTCAGAACCAGCCACAACCAAGGGGAGAGCATGGGAATAGTTTTTAATGTTGGAATTAGCCGGAGTATTAATTAACGAGTGCCTATCCCCAATGTAGGCAGAAGCTCATGTCCCAGCCTCATGCCCAACCAAGTCAAACTTGGCTCCAACAATTTGGCTTTTAACTCCATATAGATCCATATATCCATCCATATACTTCTATACATCCTCTGGTGACACTTCGATTAAGAGGAATCTATTGTGGAGACTCTGAGCCTCTCCTACGTCCTACTGTTTAGAAGCACAGTTACCATGTCGACTTGTGTGAGAAAATGTGCTCGCAAAGCACGTGCATGTGCATGACCATGTAACATGTGGCATAACACACACAACAACACACAACAAGTGCGCACTTTCACAACACAAAACCACAACAACAGTCACTTTGGTATAAATTCTACTCAAAAGTTCATCGAGTCCACTCCCTGCCATAGCCAACTGCTCCTTAGTACGAGTACGACATCAACAGATAAAATTTTCCAAGTCGTACAACTACTGACGACAACATTCATTTCCCGAGAAAGCCACTATATCTGTCGCCGTAATAAACAACGGTTGGTCAAATGTTACAAAGCAGTGTTTCTGTTGATGGCCCTGATCCATGGAAAATGTAGAGCTGTAGAGATGGTACTGAGATCTGTAGGGTTCATAATAAATTTGCTGGTTTCATATGACGCAAATCCTTACATAGCATTGGTCATGCATCTATGTAATGCAGGATTTGAATTTGCTTGAAGCCATGTGCCACTGATGCACAGAGAATCCTATACTAATGCAAAATGGACTTGATCCTCAACATTAATTTCCACTTGTTGATGTCTCTCATCATTTGGCGGAGCCCAGGGTTGTTTTGTACTATGGTATACCTTTAAAGGCACTTTGCCGATCTCTTCTTTGACTGAGACAGAAGGAGGATCTAAGGTACGATGAATGTAGTCGTCCATGTTTACATTCTCCCCAGGTGTTAATACACTTGATAGTTTCCATACAACGAAATGTTCCATGACAATTCAACGTGCGAACTGCGAATATTAATGTCAGCTTTGTCACACAAAGTTTGCACAAATGCGTCTGAGTCTACATTTAGTGCACCATGTTGAAGAGCAGAGAATTCGAATCTACCAATTTTTTTATGATATGAGGCACATAATCCTATGTTGGATACCATATCAATAAGGTGTTTCGAACCTAACTTTTGACGTAAATAGACAGCAAGTCCAACCTAAATGGAAGATAAAATAAAACGAGGTCTCGTTGCAGATTGCATGCTCCATGGGATGGCGATACTATTACGATCTGTAGTATATGTAGTAATTCCCCCCCCCCCCCACCCCACCCCAACCCCTCCTTATTATACCGTCCATAAGAGACTGAAGAGAAGGAGGTACAATGTCAATGGTAGTGCCATTCTCAAGTCTCAAGTCTCATATTCAAATTTACATATATTTGTTTGTTACTGAATATCCTTCATATACAAATGGCTGTGGCAGCTTCTACAATCCGTAAGCGTTCGTCATGTACATAGTTCTTTCTACTAGATTACCAATTGTTACGATACATTTTATTGCATGTATCATGAAGATTGAAGACATACAATGATACTATTTCCTGGCAATTCTGTCACTGCAATATTGTCTTGAAAAGGCGCAATTAGTTCCCTTTATAGATATTTGACAAGGTATAAATTCGTACTTTCACAAAATTCACACAATTTACTTCATAATTCTGACAAAGAAAACTTTAATATAAGATTATCAGGCATGAAATTGCAGAGCGATTGAAAAGCCTACGCTGTACCAGGGTCAGCACACCTGCGAGGAACATCATTGTTTTCAACTTTAGAACATTGTAAATATCATTGGTGATGATAGCGATCTTCTATCTTCTTCAATAACACTATTCACTCTTGCTAAAACTATAAAACCTCACTCATCATTACGATTCGGGTACATGGTGTATTTCTTTAGTTTAGTTGACACAAAGTGTATGATGTTTCTGTGATCTTCAGACTGTTTTTTTTTCATGACTATCACTAGCAGTCTAGCCACAGAACAGATAGTTAACTTTAAAATCGTATTCGCCACGACTTGGTCGAAGTCGTTGAGAGCAATCATCGCGGGCTGTACAAATGACTGAATTTAGTGTATATAAACGAAATTTAATAGTAATTGTTACATATTATAGTGCTTTCAAATACTTGGGCCCATCACTGAGACAACATTGAACGTATAACACAATGTAAGTGCATACTTACAGCCAAAAAGTGGCAACATTCAGACTTGATAATATAAGACGAAAATAAATAATTATTTAAAATCATCATCAGATACACTTCACAAGACACAGACGTATAGTTTTGTTGTTGTAAATGTAACTAAGGCCTAGCTGGATATACAAAACAGTGGTTGTTACGTACATGCATCACATGAGTCACTCACTACAGTTACTAGTAAGCCATGCTGCGCGCCGAGCTCCACATGCATCGTCAGAGGCGGCAGCCGCCGCGTCACACGCACGTGCACAATAATTCGTATGTAAGTCATTTTTTAACGTACGTAAATACAATTTTGCAGGTGTACTCAGCACAATATGTACGTCATGTTTTATAGGAAGATAAATATGAAAAATGTAACTATTTTAGCCACAAAACAGTAAAATACAATTAATTTCGAAAATATATTACAATCTCGATCGGATTCATACCTATTATGGCTTCAGTATAATATATAACATTAAACTTGCTATGTATATCAATTGTCCATAAAGTTAGCTTTAAATAGACGTGTTTCATTTAATTGTAAGTTGTATACAGCATTCACAAATTGAGTTTTAGTGAAAAACTGTAATCGCCGCCATTTTCCAAGATGGCCGCTAACGCACAAGGCGGATTTTGGCGGACCCGAAGTATGTATCATAAATCAATATTCTTGAATGATCCTGAAAAAATCAGCTTTCTCCTAATTTTGTCCGGGTCGGTATAGGAAATTGGGTTAAAATCATGCCACTAATATGCGATCTTGATGAAAATTGGAGGGGACCTTCGAAATCTCTGAACTTAGACTTTTTTTCATGAAAATAGTAGTTTTACGATTTTTTGTGCGATATTTTCGTGACATTTGGGCCGATTCTGACCAAACCGGTGTGGCTACAAGGTTCATATTTTACATGAACATTAAGGTTATGGTGATGTATTGCTTTTTGAAAGAAAAAGTTGAAAAAGTTAGCCAGAATCCATACAAATAAAGATTTTAAAATAAGTTTTGAGGTTTATAACAACAATTAACCAGAAATAATAGAAACTAGACAACAATCACCTACAATGCGTTCAAAAAGGACTTTCAAAAATAAAGAGATCCCACGCAAACTAAAAACTTACAAAAAAGCTCATCCATCAACGCGACTAAAAAAAGCGTTCGCAAAGCGGCATAGTATAAATCAATTGTTTTATTTAATTATATATAAGCCCATGTATTTAGCTGCCCTGATCGACGTTTCGCGCTACCAAGTCTTGACGAAGACATCTAAACGGGTGGCGAAACGTCGACCATGGCATTGTCATCGACATCACACAAAGCAATTCATTCCGTATTACAACGCTCAATCATGTACCGGTCGTGACAGTATTCGAACTCAGCTAAAACCTATCCTAGAACAGCATTTACACTTGGCTTTCAAGCTGAAAGCATAAGACAATCCGTTTAAATACCCCTTTTATCTTTGTAACTCGATTGAGTCACACTCGAGCAAATCAGTGACACACTTAAATATCGATATCGAATATCGAGAAACTCGATCACTTTGGCTCTATCTTGAAAATCGTTTTTTCATTTAGTGGTTTCTATAAAGTGAACTGTTTTTTTTTTTATAGAATATAAGGTGGTGGTTCTGGTACGCTCAGGTAGTAGAACGTGCGCCATTTTTAGGTGTTGACCAATCAAAACTTTAATTGGTCTAGTCATATAGATGCATTGTGTTTTAAATTGTCATCAAATTGTTTTGCTACACAGCGTCTTAGAAGTGGTAGTACTTTTGATGCTCTTTAATGCTATACTACGCAAAATACTTGCTCCAACGAAAGAATGCAGATGCTTGGTAGTGGTGGGGGTAGAATAAATGCGCGGTAAGAGGAATGTCGCATTTGTGTGCAAAAGAGAAATATATTTTACCAACTCAAGCAAAAATTATCTGTGCTAGATCACAGAGTTCCTCCGTGTGCAAGATCAACGCTGAGCTAGCGTGAATAGAATTGACAAAGTTGTTATAGTCCGAGAGCTCGCAACATAAAGTCTCCCCTCATAGGGTACATATGGTTTGACCATTGGAATAGAAGCGGAAATTCAAGTGATTTTCAAAAATGCCCGTCTTACAAGTCAACGTTGGGGCGTTTACCCGTCAGACGCCCCCAAAGTGGGCCCCAAAAAAGGTCAAATCAGCTCCTATTAAGTATACAAGATTGAAACATAAAAAAAATTATAGAAAAAGTTATCCCAAAAATGAATATCACTCGTCAGATTGGCTGCGATGGGCCGTTGACCCGTCAGACGCCCCCAAAAGTGGGCCCCAAAAAATGTCAAATCTGCCTTCATAAGGTATACATGATTTAAACATAAGTCATTTTATAGAGCTGGTTAGCAGGAAAACGAATATCACTCGTAAGACGCTTGCGTTGGGGATTTGCTTTGTCAAACGCCCCCGAAGTGGGCCCAAAATGCCAAATTTGACCTCATAAGGTATACATGATTAAAAAATACGGCATTTTACAGAAAAATTTACCACGGAAAAGAATCCCACTCGTCAGACTGGCTCTGTGGGGTCCTTACCCGCCACACTCCCCCCCACAAAAAATACAGTTTAAAAAATGTTTTGTCTCGAATACTTACGAAATTATGTTGGATTCAATCGGATTTGTGTGATAATATGTAGTCATGATGTTTAAGCATATTTTGGGTCATTGAGCCCTGCAACTACCACTTTTTTCATTTTTTCGGAATATCTAGATCGATGAATAAATCATAAAGACATGTTACACTTCGTCTTATGGTTATTATAAAATTAATAAAGGTGTATGTATAGGGTATATGTTTAGGGTGTAAACTGTTAAGAGTGTTTAATTTAAATTTCTTTACAAATGAAGAGTTGTGTTTAATTTACTACTTGTTACATGATACTATACGGATTCTGCCTATTAATGTTTATCGCTTAAACTATTGCATATGTATAACGATACAAGAAAATCATTGTCATCAATTACTTTTATCATATAAGTAATTATATCATAGTAATCATAAGTTACGTAAATAATTAACATCAATGATAACCTATTAAGCAATAATCTTTAATATGTGTTGAATCATGTAAAATAGTTTTTATAATTTACAAACATTGAGGGTTAGAATATCAATTTGGGAGTCTCC
>JAMZAV010008835.1:0-26054 GCA_024449915.1 Sweltsa coloradensis | reverse complement strand
GACCCGCCTGGGCGCACAGTACAGTCTCATGGCATGGCAACGTCATGGGCCCCACACCCCCGGGCACCGGCGTGATGTGTGACGCAACGAGCTTCGCCTCCTCGTAAGCCACGTCCCCGACGAGACGCTGGCCGGACTTCTTGGTGGCGTCTGAGAGAGAGAGAGAAAGAGGGTCATTAGAACTATCCCTACAACTTTCTACTTAAAGACGTCACCATGTAAAGTTAACAGCAGAAGAAAACCTTACGCCTTCATTCGTAGCAAGTGGGCATGCACGATAATGGTCCTATAAGCAGATTTCATGATTTAAAATCTCTTAAATCTATTTTGTTTTAAATCCCACATTGAGCTAGTTTTGAACATAAATAGTGTAAAAACTGTAGGCCTAAATTACTTATTTATCGAGTTCCATGTGATGATGCAAGACGCGACGCATCAGTCTACAGAGCTATCAAGACAGGCTCGCTCCTTTCTCTCACTCCACGCCTGCTGCGCAGTGGGCCTGCGCCTTGGACTAGCAAGTCATCTGGCGTGTGAGGCGAGGCCGGTTTGCCCGGCTTACATTAGTTGATGCACTCGGGCGGGAGTCGCTTGTGTAATATTTTACGTAAATGTTTTGTTTTTTTCGTGAGTTCAATGCAGCGAGTAATAACTAATGCATTTTGATCAGGGGACTTACAAATTCATCGTTTGAGGCGGGAAATCATTATTTTTGGAGCTTTAAAAAAACATTAAGGCGGGAAAATTTGCCATTGGTTTAAATGTAAAAAAGAAGGGACTTATTGAAATAGGCGTTGGGCACAGGAAATCTGGCAGCCGTGATCGTTGGACCAAAGTTCCACTGTACCTGTGACTCTTTAGTTTGTCAGTGATTCTAAGCCGCCAAGATTTATTTTAGATTGCAAAAAGGTAAAAAAGGTAGGCTTGCAATTGGGGTAATAATAGGTCTCCCATCTAATGAAATACATCATTATTCATTTTTATAAGTAAGAGCTCCAGTCTCCCGCTTGTTACCTGGAATAGAATTGATTCCGCAGTCGATGACTACCGCCCCTGGCTTGATCCAGCTGCCCTTGACCATCTCCGCCCGTCCGATGGCGACAACCAGAATGTCGGCGGTGGCGGTGACTTTAGCGAGGTCCCTGGTCTTGGAGTGACAGATGGTGACGGTAGCATGGTTCCACTTGAGCAGCTCGGAGCACGGGTTCCCACGATCTTACTGCGACCCAGACCCACCGCCGTGCTGCCGGCAATCTCGACACCGCTCCTGGCATCCGCAACACACAAGGTTTAACTTAACAGGTGTACCCATCAGTATGTCACACTCGGACTGTTTTAAAGCCCCTAGTTGGACGCCATATTGTCACACTGAGTAGTTTTAAAACCCCTAGTTGGACATTAGATTGTCTCCTTCAAGACAATCCTCCTTTTCCACCTTACTTCCCTTAATTGTTGGGCGCCATATTGACTAACAATAAGCTAATTCTAATTCACTAATTGGAGAATCCAATTAGTTCAGCCTGGTTTTGGTCACTGGATCCCTAATTCTGCAATACACTTTCTATTATAAAAATGATGAATGCAGACGATTTGTCTGACTCGGAGGGCGCGACTGGATGTCTGGTGCCGTGTCTCGTTCAACTGCAGTGGTACAGACCCTCCCAAAACACTATTGGTCTAGTGACAGGATAATAGGTCAGCACAATCTACAGAGGTTGTGAAACGTGTAGTGTTACAATTCTGATATATTGTTTCGTTGATAAATGGTGATACAATATATAACCCTACCTAGTCGGATCCTCTATTACATATGCTGTGGCTGAGCCCAAGTTTACAGTGGCTGATGGACCTGAATCTACTAAATACTATTATTAATACTGTGGTGTTTGTACTCATCTGTCTCCTTTTGTTGTGACGTTCGAAGATGATTGTCGATGGGGACAGATTTAAATCAGGGTTATCGATTTAAATAAATACACACACACTGGGTACGAAGTAATCCACGCTTGCGATCTTCTGATTCATTCGAACGGTGCCGTCAGTTTCATCTCGGAGACGATCACTTCACTGGCGTCGATCGATACGTTTGATTCCCGCGTCGTCACTCCTTGCACCAGTCGTTTGATCAGGCTCGCTTATATTTCAAATAGTACTCCAATTCACAGTTCACCTTGCTTGCTCCCTATTAGCTCAGTCTCAATTTCAAATAATACTCCAATCCACAGTTCGCTTTACTACTCGACTTCGCTCACTATTAACTCGCTCCAAATTTCAAATAATACTCCAACTGCTGCACGTTCTACTACTTCACTTCGCTCGCTATCAATCCACTTTCAATTTCAAATACTATTCCAATTTACTTCACACTCTACTTCTCAACTCCGCTCACTGTTAAATCACTTTCAAACTCCTCGACCCCCGAGACTTAGGCCGTCCTAAGTACTACCGTCGTAACTTCATCGTGAAGTTGGGCAGGCACGTTGCCCTCCGCCGAGTAACTTCACTTCACACCGAGGCCGGACCACGTCACGAGCCTCCCCCGCGTCACTACCCCAAACCAACTGCCGTCCGTGTTCCTCCTGAGCACCTAGCTCCTCGTCGGTCAGCTGAGCTAAGCCCCGTGGAATCATGGGAATTCCCGACAAAACTGTCTTTCATCTCTACCGGCTCGCGCTAAAACTTGCCCTAGCTGGCTTCGCTCTCCGCATATACCCTTGTGGTTTCCTTTGTGGCCTTCATGCTCATGACGATCGGGATGTATGTGAGCCTTGGCTGCATCCTTACCCTTGGACTGTTCCTCGAAGCCAATTATAATCGTGTTCGCTAAAGCAGTCGAGCGAACTAATTCCGACTTTATGGCGGCTCAGTGTGCATCGCCGCACATTGGTACATCGTCTGGTGTCGCCCTGCCAGTCATCGCTATTCAATTTGATAGCCCGAGGGATGTTTTTGCGACATTTTAGCCTCGAACTAGCCTCCTTCCCCAGGCTCAGACAATTTTATTTAGCCTCCACTGCAGTCCCAGTTTAATATTTTGATCTCTTCGTTCCTCGATTCTCCAGTTTCTGTGTGATTTCATGTTCCCATTTACCATCTTTACTTGATTGCGATACTTTGATTACCTCCTAATTACATTATTACTTGTTATACTAATTGTGGCTGATTTGCATTTTGGTAGGCAAATCAGTTATTGAATAAATTATAGCTATATTTGCATTTTTGACATGCAAATGAGCTATTCGAAAAATATTTTGTGGTTAAGGAAGGTCTAATGGAGACACGGTGAAGCCGTTCCATTACAGTACCCTCTCTATGTTTCAGCTAATTGTTTACATATTTGATTAAACATACCCCTAAAGTTCCATCTGTTAATTATGACCTTCATTTTTCATCATACCACTAAAATATTTTTTCTCTTTCATTAAATTTATTGAATACCTTTTATTATTACATATGCTTTGATATTCAATTTAGGTTACGTAACACACCCAAAAGATCATGTCGAAGCATGACTACCATACCCTGATTGGAATCAAAATCCAAATTATAGTTCAAAATTCAAAGTCCAAGCTTCATCTAATTCGATTATGAAATACAAAACTAAAATCTATTACGACATCTCACGTTGCATCCCAAATATAAGTCACAATCTAGGTTGAATAAAGTTAAGTCAAACTTAAGTGGACAGACCGCCTACGCCAACGACCTATCTCATGGTTTCGCGTGGATCGCGCTAGGGTGGATCGACTCGACTCGCTCGCTGCATCGCCGTGGTAGCTTCCGCGTCTGGTTCCTCACCTCCGCCTCGGCTCGCGCTTGCTGCGTGCCGGCCAATCACAGCTCTTCTTTACCCAAACATCCCCCAGCTCGGCTCCAGCCACACTCGTCGGTCAGCTGTGTACTGGTTTCCCCCAGTTTTTTCACCTCGCCCGTGCTTTCTACACTAGCTGCGACAACCAGTCTACCTAGCTACTTCCACCGACCCCCTCTGGCGTCGAACTTTTGACTATTCTTCTTCCACCTACTTTTCTAAATTCGCTTTCTTTATGAATATGGAATACAATATCCTACCTTTACAAATTACAAATCACCTCTTACAAAGTACAATACATAAAACATGAGACGTGAAATACCAATTCTAATACTAATACAATATAATGCAATACAGTGTAATGCATTCACGTGGTCAATTCTTTCTAACACATAAAGTGGATGTTTGCCTTATCCAATGATGCTCCTCAGTTCTGAGACACATAGTTAACCATACCTATTCAACTGTTGATTTTCCTAGTTGAAGAGATAACTTCCGCATAATTTATATGGTCGACAAAGTTAAGCGACTGCCCGTGATGCCATTTATTCCTGCTCATCCTGATATTTACGTCCGCCGCTGAGTACTGAGAATTACGTCTGCTCTAGCATTTCAAATCACAATCAATGGTGGTTCCTTCACTTCACTAATGCAGTCATATTGGCGACCGCTGGTTACTCGTTTAGGATGCCTAGGTTGGGTCACCATTCGATTTCCTCCTCCCCCCCTTCACTAATGTCATACCGTACCTTGACTGGCAGCAAGCTATTTCGGAAGAGTCGGCTCGAGAAAGACAATTATCCTGGCTCCTAAAATTCACCAATGCTTAGTACACCGAGGCAAGTTACTTAGAAGGCTACCCCAGATCAACAACCACATTCCTTCAGACAACATCCCTATTTCCTCAATGCAGGCTTCCGCTAGCATAAAAACCATTTCACCACACTACACAATTCGACCCTTCTTCTTCCGATCTACATAAATTACACTTCCCTTCACAAACTCCTGTACTCCTTCAACAAGTTTTCCATTCTCACTTCCCTCCTAATCTATACATACTAGCTCGAATTGTCATGATCTCATTTCCTCTTTCTATTCTAAACACTAACATATAACTGACAATTAAAGACACAAAATTACCTCGGTCGCACTCCCGCGCCGGGCACTCCTACACAAAATTCTACCCTCTCTAACTCCCAATCCTATCTCATCTTTTTTACGTTTACTACTCGGTCGTAATCTACGTTCGGCACTCCTTACACAAAACTACCCCCTCTACCCTCTCACGTTCTTATGTATTTTCAATCTGACACTGTTCTCTCTTCTCTTCCTCACATTCATGTTTCCTTTTGACTGTTTCTGTTCTTGATTCTTCATTTTAACTTTAGTCAACTCACATTCTTTCCGTCGTTCCTTCCTACCCCCTCCTATCATGTATTCCTTTTTGAACCAGTCGATCATTTTCCAATTCAGCATTTTACTTTCCTCACTTATTACCTTCCATCGCCCATTCTTCCATTCATATCTCACACTTGTAAACTCCCTTATCTTTTCTTGCAGGCAACACAGTAAAAAAAACAAGATATGCATCCACCCTCTCATTATCATGCTCCATTCCAATTGATTTACCTCTTCATACATTATTCGTTCATCCTGATGAATCTCAAACCCTCCTTTCCTTATCCTACTCAATCTCTCTCCTACCCTCTCACTGTCTTTCCCCGTCCAAGCTACTTCTGGAAACCCCACACACTCATTCTCCTCATCCATCACTTTTTCATTACTTTCTCTTTCACTATTCAAACTTTCATCGCTGTCATTTCTGTCAACCACCCCCTCCATACTAACTACATTCTCATTATCTTCATTCATGCGACATTTTAACCCTCTCATTTGTTCTTTATACATTTGCCGTTTCATGTTTTCCATTTCTCTGCTCATTTTCTCTATCTCCCTTCTCACTGTCTTCCTTTCCCTATTCATTTTCTCCCTTTCTCTGCTCATTTTCTCCCTTTCGCTGTTCATTTTCTCTCTTTCCCTATTCATCTTCTCTGTCATGCTTTCTTCTAGCTCTCCCATCTGCTCATTCATGATGGACTTATCGGATTTCTTGTTTATTCTCTTTACCCCTTTTACTACTCGTTCTAATTGTTCAGTTACTTGCGTTATTTTCCCTGTTTGCTGATCTACTTTTTCTTTTATTCCTTTTAGCTCTTTTTTTGTATCCTCTGCTAGTACTGTTATTTTTGTGTCGATTTGTTTTAGTTCCGACTGTGTTTCCTCTGCTTGTTTTGTTATTTTTGTATCAATTCTCTTTAGCTCTGATTGTGTTTCCTCTGCCTGTTTTTGTGCTTCCTCTGCCTGTCTTGTTATTTTTGTGTCAATTCGCTTTAACTCCGATTTAGTTTCCCTTAATAACCTCACTATTTCTTGCATCACTGTCGTCTCCTGTTCTTGATTTTCCTGCATTTTCCCCATGTTCATATATTCTTGGTTCTCCCTAGTGTTTCTATCCGTTTGCAAATTCTACTTCTTCGTACTCTGCCATTTTTCCTTTCTCGTTCGGTTGTTTACTCATTTTCTTTTTCCTTCAGGGGTGTCCCTATCGTAGTGAACCCTCTACCCTACTTCCCTTATCACTCCCGTCTTCTTCGCACTTGCTTTGTATTCCGATTTTAACTATATCGCTCTTTCCCCGCTTTCCACCTCAACTGTGCTAATTATTTATTTTATTACAGTTTTCGGTTTCCTACACGTTTATTCTCAATCTCTGGGTCGCTATTTAAAGATTCATGCCCCTTAGTTGGACGACATATTGTCACACTGGACAGTTTTAAAGCCCCTAGTTGGACGCCATATTGTCGCATTCGGTAGTTTTTTATAAAACCCCTAGTTGGACATTAGATGTCTCCTTCGAGTCAATCCTCCTTTTCCACCTTACTTCCCTTAATTGTTGGGCGCCATATTGACTAACAATAATGCTAATTCTAATTCACTAATTGGAGAATCCAATTAGTTCAGCCTGGTTTGGTCACTGGATCCCTAATTCTGCAATACAATTTCTATTATAACAAATGATGAATTGCAGACGATTTGTCTGACTTCGGAGGCGCCGACTGGATGTCTGGTGCCGTGTCTCGTTCAACTGCAGCTGGTACAGACCCTCCCAAAACACTATTGGTCTAGTGACAGGATAATAGGTCATGCACAATCTACAGAGGTTGTGAAACGTGTAGTGGTTACAATTCCTGATATATTGTTACGGTGATAAATGGTGATACAAATTATATAACCCCTACCTAGTCGGATCCTTCTATACATATGCTGTGCTGAGCCCAAGTTTACAGTGGCCTGATGGACCTTGAATCTACTAAATTACTATTATTAATACTGTGGTGTTTGTACTCATCTGTCTCCTTTTTGTTGTGACGTTCGAAGATGATTGTTCGATGGGGACAGTATTTAAATCAGGGTTATCGATTTAAATAAATACACACACACTGGGTACGAAGTAATCCACGCTTGCGATCTTCTGATTCATTCGAACGGTGCCGTCAGTTTCATCTCGTGAGACGATCACTTCACTGGCGTCGATCGATACGTTCGATTCCCGCGTCGTCACTCCTTGCACCAGTCGTTTGATCAGGCTCGCTTATTATTTCAAATAATACTCCAATTCACAGTTCACCTTGCTTTGCTCCCTATTAGCTCAGTCTCAATTTCAAATAATACTCCAATCCACAGTTCGCTTTACTACTCGACTTCGCTCACTATTAATCCACTTTCAATTTCAAATAATACTCCAATTCACAGTTCGCTTTACTACTCGACTTCGCTCACTATTAACTCGCTCCAAATTTCAAATAATACTCCAACTGCTGCACGTTCTACTACTTCACTTCGCTCGCTATCAATCCACTTTCAATTTCAAATACTATTCCAATTTACTTCACACTCTACTTCTCAACTCCGCTCACTGTTAAATCACTTTCAAACTCCTCGACCCCCGAGACTTAGGCCGTCCTAAGTACTACCGTCGTAACTTCATCGTGAAGTCGGGCAGGCACGTTGCCCTCCGCCGAGTAACTTCACTTCACACCGAGGCCGGACCACGTCACGAGCCTCCCCCGCGTCACTACCCCAAACCAACTGCCGTCCGTGTTCCTCCTGAGCACCTAGCTCCTCGTCGGTCAGCTGAGCTAGCCCCGTGGAATCATGGGAATTCCCCGAAAAACTGTCTTTCATCTCTACCCGGCTCGCGCTAAAACTTGCCCTAGTTGGCTTCGCTCTCCGCCATATACCCCTGTGGTTTCCTTTGTGGCCTTCATGCTCACGACGATCGGGATGTATGTGAGCCTTGGCTGCATCCTTACCCTTGGACTGTTCCTCGAAGCCAATTATAATCGTGTTCGCTAAAGCAGTCGAGCGAACTAATTCCGACTTTATGGCGGCTCAGTGTGCATCGCCGCACATTGGTACACCGTCTGGTGTCGCCCTGCCAGTCATCGCTATTCAATTTGATAGCCCGAGGGATGTTTTTGCGACATTTTAGCCTCGAACTAGCCTCCTTCCCCAGGCTCAGACAATTTATTTAGCCTCCACTGCAGTCCCAGTTTAATATTTTGATCTCTTCGTTCCTCGATTCTCCAGTTTCTGTGTGATTTCATGTTCCCATTTACCATCTTTACTTGATTGCGATACTTTGATTACCTCCTAATTACATTATTACTTGTTATACTAATTGTGGCTGATTTGCATTTTGGTAGGCAAATCAGTTATTGAATAAATTATAGCTATATTTGCATTTTTGACATGCAAATGAGCTATTCGAAAAATATTTTGTGGTTAAGGAAGGTCTAATGGAGACACGGTGAAGCCGTTCCATTACAAGTACAACATAAGATAACAAAACTTTAAACAAATCAGATTAGTTAAAAACAAAACCAAATGCAAATACTGTAGGATACAAAAACCGATACCAAATAATGACACAAGACAACAAGTAGAAAAATGTGTTAAAGAAGAGTCAATGACCTTTTGGAGAAGCAAAATATTTTTGTTTGATTGAAGTTATAATTATTTTATTTTATCTAAAAAAGCAGTCAGTTGGCCAATACCTACGCACTCATATTTAATATAAGAAAAGACAGTAAAATGCTATGCAGATGCAGATGCAGATACGCACATGTGCTTGCAAAATGCAAACATATTACAAGTAGTTGTATCATATTCATTAGGTGTTAATTTTTTTATTTTTTTTTAAGTTTCATAATTACTTGTGAATTTTAATTAGGTCTAGGTAGGCCTACAGGTAATTTTATTATCATGACATAAAAATGTTCCCATTCTTTTAGTAGGTCCTAGCAGCCAACAACTGGTTACTACGTATGCTCACCAAAAAGGTTCAATGAAAGCTTATGTCATCAGTTTAGCAATATCACCCCCATACCTTCTAATTAGCTCTACGCAGCCATTGGGAGTGCAAGGTAGAAACCCTGTCAAGTCTCCAACAGCAACGCGTCCCTCGTTGATCGTGTTTAATCTGTAAGACAGAATCCAAAGGTTATGAATCTGACCTTGAAGCTCGTTGAACTCTCTTGAGGCCTAGTCTAAATTAGAAGAAATGGAAGGTCAAGGACTAACTTATTATCTATCTCTTAACTTTGATAGTCAAGGAATTATTATTATACTGGGTCAGTGTTCACGACTTACCCGTCAACATCCTTATCAGGAGAAACTGTGTCTGTGATGAGATGCGAATCAATAGGATTGTCAGAATCAAGTGGCATTTGAACAATAATTCCATGGATGTTTGGATCTTCATTTAACTTCTTTAGTTTCATTAGAAGCTGAAAGAATTATTTAATTAATATATAGGCCTATCTATTAATAGGTAACGATAAATCAATAATATGGTAATTTAGGAGTGGCAGTGTTGGGTACTTGATACTTTTTGAAGTATCTAGGTATAGGTATATAGATACTTTGGCTCAAATGGATCTAGATAGGGTACAGGTAGATAATTTTTTTTAAATGTATCTAGGTAAAGATACAAATACTAATTAGTAAAGTACCTGGTAGATACATAGCTAGACTACTAAGTACGGTAGCATGAAAAATTTCCCCCTTCCCCCCGCCCCCCCGCCAGTGACTGGTTATGACCAGCATGGAATATTCTTCGATCCCCATACATCCTTGTGGAGCATTATGATCTAACGGTTGTGATCAAATAAAAGAAATCATAATCTAGAATTTTATTATCAATGTAGGGTCTGGGTACATATTAAAAATTTAATTTGACAGAAAGTATCTTGTATCTTTGTTGTATCTGAACTTGCTGGAGATACCCAATAAAAAGGATCTAGATACAGGTACAGGTAGGCCTACAATTTTTTATTTATATCTAGGTATAGGTAAAGGAACACACAATGTATCTAGTTGGATACATGAATCGAGGTACTCCTAACACTGGGAGTTGGGTATGACATGTACCAGTATCCATTTAACCCAGACTGTTTGACCTTCCCTACCTACCGTACCTTCTTACTTCCCTCTCCTCTACCTTGCAACTTACAAGTTACAACCATATGTTTGCAATATTTATCTGATAAATTGATTACTTTGTAATAAATTTGTAATTAAACTGCTGTTAAAAAACTTTTCACACTTTTTGGATGAGCGTAGCAAGCGAAGCGAAGATTCCATTTCACTACACTGGAGAAAAAAATCCGGAATGTTTTTTTTCTTTCTTTCTTTTTTTCTTTTTTTTGTATTTTGTGTGTTTGTCCCGACGATTCCTGCTAAACCGATACTCCAATTGTGATGAAATTTTATGGAGGCCTTCGAAATCTTGCCATGTTTTTGAGCCACGTTTTTTAGCACAATCGAAAAATTATTTTTCATGCAAATCGCAATTTTACGATTTATTTATTTTAAAAAAATCTTCGACTTATAATACCTACATGCTTCATCCGATCGTAATGAATTTTTTCACAGAACCTTTATTTTATGAATTAATATAAAGGTGTGAAATTTGAGCGCAATCGAAAATAATTTCTTAGAAAATCGCAATTTACCCTTTTTTTCCTTTAATTTTTTTTTCTACGAATAACATCCCTACATGCTTTACCCGATTGTAATGATATTTTGATTTTCACAGAACCTCAATTTTATGAATTTATAATTATATTTGTGTAAAATTTGAACGCAATCAAAAAATAATCTCTCATGAAAGTCGCAATTTTACACTTTTTCGTTTAAAAAACATACGCTCATCCAACAACGCGCCTGAAAAAGCGTTTGCGAAGCTTCCTAGTATAAAGATATTTGGATTCTAGATAGCCTACTTTATTATTTTGGAAGTAGGTAGTTTATTAAAAAAAGTTGTTACACACTGAATTATTTTGTATTACTTAGACTGTTCTTACAAATACAATGTGAAGTGGGCCTATATTCAAGCCACAGAAGAAACCGAAGCTACTAGTAATCTAATACCAAACAAATTAAGAAAATACATGGATCCCATGGTAATTAGTCCAGAAGTGAGTAGGCGAGGCCCTACTACTGAACCTACCTCTGCTTCTGTGATTGTTCTCGGGAGTTTCAAGTGTACTGCTTCAATGCCGATCTCACTGGCTGCTTTGATCTTCATGCGAATGTAAACGTTAGAGTCCTCCCGGCCTCCAACTTGAACAATGGCAAGACCTGGCTTGAAACCAGGAAGTTCGGTGAATAGCTTTGCGACATCTCTCGTCAGCGATGCTCGGATATCCCTGTAGGGGCACCAAGCAGAAATAAAGCGATGTAGGTTCTAGATAGAAAACATATATCCCAAGCTAGCAAATATATACGGTGGAGATGCGGGGAGGGGGGAGTGGCTTATGTATATTCTATAGTGTAGTTATGACATGATCCAACGGTTTTCCACATCCTGAGTCCTGACCCGTGATTTTGTAAGGATCGTTATCGAGATATCAATTATTATTATAATATTATTATTATTAAGACTTTATTTGCACAACAGAATATACATTCCACTAGCGCAAATTTAATATATAGGACACAAAACAAACATAAACATGTAAATTGGACCAGTTATTATAATATAAATAGCTTTTGACAGAAACACAGATAAAAACTACTTACTTAACTAATCAAGCTTGAGATGTGTTTGTTTGTATGTGTGTTTGTCTTTGTGCGTGTCTTTGTGCTGATTGCTATCAGGCAGTTAACAGAAATATTGAGAATCGCTATCGTCTGAGCCCGACACCAAAAAAAGTACCTAAGTAAAAGTAAGAATGGGAAAAAAGGTAAACTTGCTTTGAACTACAACTACCTAATCACCAGTCTTGGGGAGGAACGCGTTCCCGGGAACGCGTTCCTTTTTCAGGAACTTTTGTGGGAACGAGTTCCTTTTCTTAGATAAGGAACTTGTAACGTCAAAGTTACTATTTCACGGGAACTTGGAACGAATTTAACGTTCCTTTATAAGTTCCTTTTGCCGTCGTAATCCCGTCGAATTCCAGTACCTGATATCGTAAACTGCAGTATGAAAAATATTAATGTGACATCTTGTGTTTTCGAAAATGGCGCCACCCTCGTCAGATGGCCTGGGACTCACTTTAATAAATAAGAGTAATGATAAATTAACTCATTTCACATTTATTATTGTTTAAATCAGTGATGTTATAAGGAACGTGAAAGGAACTATAAGTTCCTTTTAAGGAACGAGGAACGTTTCAGTTCCTTTTTTATTGAAAAAGAACGAGGAACGTCTCAGTTCCTTTTTAGGCAGAAGTAACTTAACTTTTCAAAGTTCCTTTTTTGGGGGAACGTGCCCAAGTCTGCTAATCACATTTAAACTCTAAGCGGTTAACTAGATTTTCTTCCCGGTATGTTTCATGCACAAATAGCAGTTGATTCTTCAATGTTTAATGCCTTTTTAATTAATGATGTCGACATTTTGTCATCCACTCATCCCAAATGATTTTTTTGTACTTTCTTACTTACAGTTGTGTGACTGCTCTAAATACAAATTTATTTATTTAAGACATGGCCTATTACTATTATACGTTACCTAATTTAGAGGTGTCTATGTTCAAGCTTTGGAGGTACAATATTAATATGGTGGGGAATATTTTACTTAAGCCATGGCAGAGTTGCCAGAGCAAGCGACTACTTGATGGTCAGCTGCATGGAGACAATAACAAAGCAAAAGCATAGTTGCGTCGAGACGTCTACACAAAACTTCCAAGTTCCAAGGGTGAATTTGTAAATCCTAGGCATGGGACAGTAGGGCTACACATACTTGGCAACTTCTGTTCCGGACAAGATCTTCCCAAAACCTTCCGCCATTCCAGAAAGACTCATCTTGATAACGGAGTGGTGCGATGTTGGTCTGTGCCTAGAAGAAAGAAACAAAGAAGAAGTGCATGACAAACTTCTTAAAATACTTGGATGGAAGAATGTTTGGCTCATTTATTTAAATTGTTTTTTTTTATTGTTTTTACACATAGCCTATATGCGTTATTGGTTACTAGTTGGTTGGTTGCTGGTTCATGAGCCTCATAAAACAACAACTTGTTTTTTATGTGAAAAAAACTACAAAACCTTTAACGTTTCTATTTTAAATACAAAGGACTTTCAACAGAAAAGGAATTTTGCCAAAAATAGCAACGTTAAAGGTTTTGTAGGTCATGCAGAGATCAAGATTGGAGAAGAAACCCTGGAAGTGGTGGAGAGTTTTGGCTACCTAGGAAGTGAAAAAAAGAAGGAAATTACCAACAGAATACAAAAGGCCAGAAACTTCTACCAGTGCGTAATAAGGCCTGGTGTGGGATAGGAAAATACCCATACAGTTCAAGATCACACTATACAAGACCTACTTCATACCGATCCTCACATATGCGGCAGAAACCTGGACTATGGGTGACAGAGAAGAAAGCGATATACAGGCGGCGGAGATGAGATTCCTGAGGAGCACAGTGGGACAAGAAGAGATAGATAGAATTAGAAATACGAACATCAGAGAGATGCTTGGGGTGGAGAATTTAGGTAACAGGATGGAAAGGACACGGCTGAGATGGTTTGGGCATATGAAACGAATGACGGAAGAGAGGATGCCCAGGAGAATGTATGAGAAAAGGATTGAAGGAAGAAGAAGACGGGGGAGACCAAGGAAGAGATGGAAGGAGACCATAGCAAGAGACCTACATACTAGAGGAGAGAGCTGGGAGCATGTAGCAGAGACACGATTGTGGGAGGATAGAAGAAGTGGAAGAATTTGGTTGCGAAACCCAAGCTAACCCTGCCAGAAGTAGGAAGAAGCAATGGATAATGATAAATAGTTTTACGCGACACTAAAAAACATAAAAAACAAGTTGTTCTTTTGTGGGACCCATGAACCGAAGAAATTCTCTCCAAGATTTGGGGTAAGTCTACCTAGAACAATGCCTATGGTTCTGCACTGGGGGTATAGGCCTATATAGAAAAATATTTGAGGTACCGGTAAGTAACGAGCTCATCTCAGTGAACACATGGTATATTTTAGTTTTCTTTTTTAGGCCCTAAGTTAAATTTTACAGGATTTATGTACAAATGAGTTTTAAAAATTTGAGCATTAAATAAAAGTCCAATTAGGCTATTAGACCTACCCTATACTTTTTAGCTTCACTTTTTAACACCTGCAATAGAGTTTTTTTTATTGTTTCAAACACATTAATATTAGGCCTATAGGCCCTACCTTTGCTAAATTGTAGATGGTCAAGTTTAAAATTTTGGAAAAAAATCATGTCGTGATTTTTCCCGGTCGGTTAGCCTAAGTGCAAGCACAATGTAATAATTATGCCTAATTCCAGTTTGGAAGATAATATAAATTACTGCCTCCTAGATGCTATTCGTGGCTTCTCGTTTGCTGCTTGATAGCCTAAGGCAAGGGCTAATTTAACCCTGTTTTTTTTCTCTAGGGCCCCAGGTCTCCTAGTAGATGCTTACAGTATTTATTATTTATTTATTTGTTAAGTGGGTAGGCCTAGGAGACTTTATGCGTAACAATCTTAAAATTGCCTCATAGTCATACTCATAGGTCGCACTTACGTACGCCTAGACTATGGACTCGAATTCTGTAATGCCGTATCTACATTAACTGTTCAGCCAATTGCTGATGTTTTGTAAATATGTATTAGGGCCTACTATTCTACAATACCTTGTATATTGATCTACATGAGATAATAAGATTATCATAGAACGTCTGAATACACAATACTGAGATGACATTTTGATTGTATCTGACAACATTAACAAAACAGAGCTTTTGGGGTCGGTAACTAGCGCTAGAAATGCTCATGTGGCAAAAAAGTGCAAATAACTGGTCAACAATCAAAACCTGTTGCGTGGACAGGCAGGGAACAAGAAGCCACGAGTAGCATCTAGGAGGCAGTGATAGTATGATTTTTGCAATGACATAATATAAGCTAAGCGCTAGACACACAGTAAGGCCGTGGGGAGCATGACAATTTAAGCTACCTTGAATAGGGAAAAACCCACCGCCGTCTAAATGTATCGTACCCTTAAATTTAACAGCCTTTGTGTTAACAAGCGGTGTAAAATCAAAACAGTCATGGTGGCGATTTCTCGATATTATTGAAGAAAAACAGTCTTTCTTCCGCAAATCTCTCAGTTACTCCGATTTCCGAACAAAGCAATTCAAGTTGGTGGACTATCATACTATTGTCTATCTGCATTAGGCTTTTAGTAATCAAAACTAGTTATTTGTGCGGGATGTGTGTCTGAACAAGGTCGTGCAGGTCTAGGGTTGCCTAGGAGAGGCCTAGGGCTTGTCAAACGTGTAATGTTAGCATTAATTGAATGTAGTCCTATAGCCTAATGGAACTAAAGGCTTACACTGTTGTATTATAAATAATTTTCTTTATCTGGGCCTAGGCCCGGGACGGTTTCTGGTTTGTTTTATGAAAGTAATGATAATTTTTCTCGTTTCACACATAGAAGCAAAATTTAAAATGTCCGCCATTTGTTTACGTATTTGTTTATCCCCGCGACATTCAATTAATCCACTGCATCTTAGTTCATTCAACTAGATGAAGTATCTATGTTGCAGTGAAGTGATTTTTCCCTACTCAAGAGGCTTCAAATTGTTATGCTAGCGCTCGGTTGGAAGGATAGGAGAATGAGCGTCTAGCGCTTTGCTACGCAAAGCTTATGTACGTCATTGGATTTTTGACTTTAAAAATAAATAACTAGGAAAACGCTTAAGTCCCGCCGCGTTGTTGGATGAGCGTAATTGGTGCATTGAGTTGCCATGTGTTATGCGGGTTTTTCTGTTGTTTTACCAAAAAACAACATAAATAAACTTTTAATGTTATTACCTCAAAACTTTTATTCTAGCACATTTGCTAACAATTGTTCCTACTGATTCTACAATTTTAAGATAAAAGGATAATTTCTTTTTTATTGTTCTCACAAGTCTTATTCTGACAAATTCACCGGACACTTTTTTGATGACATTTATAGTTTTTTATTTAAATATGGGAAATATAGGTTTTTCACAAAAACATACATTTTCAAACAATGCAAAGGGAAAAAATCATATTTATCAAACCAAACACAAATAATAAAATCCGTCTGGTAATATGTTTAGATGTATTGTTTTTTAATCTTAAACCCCTTTTCACTTTTAAAAAAAATTAAAATTGTAAAAGCCTTAGCATTATCCCAGCACCATAGCAAAATTGTAAAATTGCAATTATTAAGAGAAATAATTGTTTGATTGCGCTCAAATTTCACACGATAATATTAATTCATAAAATTAAGGTTTTGTTAAAAAATCATTTCAATCGAATAAAGCATGTAGGTGTTATATCTTTCGAAGAATTTTTTTAAAAAATCGAAATAAATCGTAAAATTGCGATTTTCACGAGAAATAATTTTTGATCGATTTTTCGAATCGTGCAATTCTAAGTTCAGAGATTTCGAAGGCCTCCAGAAAATTTCATCGCAATTTGGAGTGACGGTTTAGCCGGAATCGTGCTAACGAACAGACAAAATACAAAAAAAAAAAGAAAGAAAGAATAAAAAACATTCCGGATTTTTTTCTTCAGTGTAGTGAAATGGAATCTTCGCTTCGCTCATCCAAAAACATTGTAGTACTTCTTTTTTTTACAGGCTAGCCAACATAAAAGATTGTACAGTCAAATTTCCCTATTCGGTTCATTTGTTCTCCATTGGACCATTAGGTACCCCATGACATTAGATAGGTATTTTTATGGCTTGTTCCCTACGTACCCCACATAAGTGTTCCTAGTTACCCCCAAAAATGTGCTTAAAAGTCGGGGTAGGCCTAAGTGAGAACAATCCATGCTAATGTGGTATTATAACCATGGATATCTTTGAACAAAGGTCAAGCCCACAAAATGCCATACCGGAAATGCAAATTTGACCATCAATAAATTCCACACTAGGGGTAGTGCCTAAGTGGGGTAAATAGAAACACTTTTAGAACTTTTAAAATAAACTAGGAAACGCTCAGTTGGACGCATTGATAAGCGAGCACGTGCTAGACCCACATTGCACATTTTTTTTAATTTTAAAATTTGCGACGTTCGCTGTCCACAGGGCCATGTTGCCAATATTATTAATAATTGCCAAGGTATTTGGGTAAACCCGTGTGTAAACCTTTACTTTGTGAATAAAATCCATCGCCATCTAGAGGACCTTGACTCCTTGGGAACACTATTTAAACTCTTTGGTGACATAATACACTTTCTCGATTTGGATTGTCGGGAAACACTCCCGTAGGTGGAATAATTAATATTTAATACAATACAGAAATTAACAAATCCATCCCGATCGGGGTTCGAACCCGAGTCTCCCACTTTCCGGGTGGACGCCTTAACCAACTAGACCACCGAGACGGTAACTATTTAACTACTACTGTATTGTCGTTACATTATAGAACTTGAATGGATGGAACAATAAAGCATCGAAAAACTGTTATTATTATTATTATTATTATTATTAAGTCTTTATTTGCAACAGAAATTATTTTCCACAAGTGCAAATATAATATATTAACTTATAAACTAACAATTTATATTTTATACTAGCATAATTAATCGTTAATTTCTCATATACTACAATACTATAAATTAATCATGTGTGTGAAATTTGTATGTGCACGTGTATGTGCATGTGAAGTGTGTGTTTGATGCATGTGTGCGTATGTGTGTTTGTCAGTGTGAAAGTGAATGCGATTGCGATCGCACTTTTGTCTGTGTGTAGATATTTTTTAAAATGTCATTACCTTCCGCAGGTATGAGCAAGGGTATATTTCTCCATTTGGATTGTCGGGAAACACTCCCGTAGGTGGAATAATTAATATTTAATAGAATACAGAAATTAAAAAATCCATCAAATATGTTCAATTCAACAGCAACAGTTTTTCGATGCTTTATTGTTGTTCCATCCATTCAAGTTCTATAAAGTAACGACAATACAGAAGTTAAATAGTTACCGTCTCGGTGGTCTAGTTGGTTAAGGCTTCCACCCGGAAAGTGGGAGACTCGGGTTCGAACCCCGATCGGGATGAATTTTTTAATTTCTGTATTGTATTAAATATTAATTATTCCACCTACGGGAGTGTTTCCCGACAATCCAAATCGAGAAATATACCTTCGCTCATACCTACGTAAGGTAATGAAATGACATTATAAATATGTTTGTTTGGTCAATTCAACAGCAACAGTTTTTTGATGCGGAAGCAAAGACTTCAATTTCACTGACCCCTCAAAAAATTTAGCTCCAATGTTTTTTTTGTTTGTTTTTTTGTCTGTTTGTTCGCATGCTGACGGGCAAACGGCATATATGCAATCTTTATGAAAATTGGAGGGGACCTTCGAAATCTCTAAACTTAGACCTGCCACCTATTTTTAAGGGTGGGAATCGGAAAGATGCAAGCTGCTAATAGACCAATCTCTAATCTAAATGCAATATCTAAAGTATTTGAAATGGCTATGTGTGATAAGTTGGTGACATGGAAGAAAATAACTTAATATCAAAAAACAGCATGGTTTCAGACAAAAAAGATCTACAGAGACGGCAATAGCCTACTTGGTAGACACTGTTCTGAGTGAGTTGGACCAGCACAAGCATATGTGCTGATTTTGCAAATTTTGCAAAGGCGTTTGATTGTGTTAATTCTACAATATTGGTTAATAAAATGTATTCATACGGTGTCAAAAGGTATCCAAATCCACTACAATGGATACATTCGTATTTGCATGACAGGACAATATGCTAGCATTACAGACAGGAAATCAAACCAGGAATTTAGATCAGGTAGCACTACTTTAAAAATGGGTGTGCCTCAAGGCTCAATATTAGGTCCTTCTTTTTTTAACTTCCATGTTAATGATCTCACAGACTCTATCACTCTGGGTGACTTCTTGATGTATGCAGATGATTCCACAGCAATTTTATCTCATGAGGAACTGGATAAACTGATAGTGAACGGATACATTACCTTAGCGGAAGCCGCGCAATGGTTATATGAAAGTTACCTGGTACTCAATTTAAATAAAACCAAAATAATGCTTGTAAGCAGGAAAAAAGATGCAGTAAATCGACTGATACATCTGGAGGCCAATGATGCACAAAATACAACAATTGAGCAAGTTGAAAATATTGAACTTTTAGGGGTAACGATTGACGAACACTTAAATTGGAGTCTGCAGTGTGATTTACTGGCTAAAAAGCTAAGTGGGAGTTTGTTTGTATTAAGAAAGCTCAAAGTGTAGGCTATAATAATAGGGAATTGTTGCTTTCGGCATATCATGCGTTAATTGTGTTTAATATAAGTTATGGAATTTTAGCTTGGGGAGGGTCAGTGGCGTTTCCTGGCATCAAATTCAGGAGGGGCAAGTAGATTTAATTCATGTTTTTTACACACACATTTTTCTCGGAGAACTGCCAGGACCAACCTTTTGTTTTGAATCTTACCAATGCTAAAACATTAATGTAGAAAATACGAATAATTATTATTAGGAGAATAAATTTAACTTCACAAATAGGCTATAGTGAATTCAAAAGTCGTAAAAGTACTCCGTCGTTCAAAATAACTTTTTATCAATATAGTTTGAAATTAAATCGGTTGGCCTACAACATTTGAGTCCACATGTAAAATAGATGAAGAATATCGTTCCAATAACTACATTTAGTAATATTTTTAACATGATGTCGATTACGCTAAGTATTTGCGTCAAATTTGTCCACCCGTCAGTGTTTTACATGAGATGGGGCTAGGTCCAATTTGTCCCTCTAAGGACCATACGAGGCGCGATCCGCTCGGTGTGGGCGGAGCTATACGTGCATGCAGAGGCATAGTGTGACTAGGGCTAGTCCAAGATAGCCCCACGTGAAGCTATCGGTCACGTGGATGCGGCGGTCGGTGCTGCTACGTAACGATATTTTTTTCTCTTGACTCTAATTCTATTGTTGGCGCGGAAATTGAATACGATTGTAGGCCTAACTTAATAAATAATTCAAGCAATTTTAAATGTTTTTTTCCTTGATTCTTTTGTGCCGTGCTAGAAATTGTTGGTGGGGCTCAGACCCACCTGCCCCTATGCAGGAAACGCCACTGAGGAGGGTCAAGTAAAGACAATGTTAGAAGAATATTTTCTAAACAAAAAAGAGCAATACGGATCATGTGTAACATTGGAAATCGTGAATCATGTAGAGGCTTGTTTAGAGCTCTAGGGTTGCTGACCCTCCCAAGTTTATACATAACGAAAACCATTTTGTAGGTAAGGTTACACAAGCCAGAAATTTGGAGAAATGCTGACTTGCATGGCCATAATACAAGGAGGATGGACGTACATGTGGTCGCCCATAACTTGGAATCCTATAAAAATGGACCAACTTTTGCAGGAGCAACTTTTACCAATGTACTCCCTATAGAGATTAAGAGACTACCTAGATAATTTAAAACTATTTAAGGTAGCTCAAGCGAATGTAATCTCTAGTTTTTGAGAGATTTTATGAGATTCCATATATCGCTCAAAATAAACAAATAAGGGACAATTAAATAAAACACACTTTGTTTACGTATTTAAAATGATTGAAGCCGAAATGAAGCTCACTTTTAAAACAAAATAGACACATACAGGATTTTTTTATTGTTATTATTCACAGGCTGTGATTTGACTAGTGTATTTTTGTTTTTTCTAATAAATAATAAAACACGGTTTGTGCATCAAATAAAGACAAAATTGTGTTTCTGAAACGCTTTTTAAATAAAATAAATATTATTGGTGTTTAGTTTTTATTTAATTAGATGCATATTAAAGGTATTAACTACCTACCAACAAAAGATCTGGCATCACTGTAATCACAGAGTCTCGCGGGCCCCTACAACAAGCTGCAGGCCTAGGCCAACGATATTCGTGAGAACTGCCAATTCGTATTTGAATCATACCAAAATAATTCCAGTTATGAAATATGTATGATATATGTAGCATTTTATTAAATTAAAGAAACATTGGCAGAATACTTTAAAAGAGTAAAACGTGCATTTATTGCCAATTACAAAAGCGTTTATAAATTATTTGAACCCAGCGCGCACACAATAGTCTGCGGCAGACTGCATCAGTATCTCTCTAAGCGGCCGGCAGCCACAGTACACTTTGGCTCAGGCATAGCGCGTCCGCGTAGCACGCGAGAGGTAGCCGGTTCAAACCCCGGCTCTGACTACTTTTTTACTTTTTATTTTTATCCAAAATTATTGTTTACGTATTATCTGAAATACATTTTATTACTGTAATCTTTTAGTGCAATTTACTCTAAAATAGAAAACTTTTATCCAGTCTGTATTTGCCTGTAGGAGTTTTTCACTTATGATATGACGAAGCCCGACTTTTATACGGCCCTGTTACCCGACCCGTCCACATTACCCGCAGGTTACCAGGGTATAACACAAAAAATCGAGTGGGTGGGGTGTCTAATGATCTGCTAAAAATCGCGCTCATCAATAATTATCATAATAGCCGAGATGTACTGCTGTCCAGTAAATAATGACATACTGATGAAGTGGTAATTTACAATCACGTAAGAGGAGACTGTTTTACTATAATGTGGAAAAGGCCAACTGGCTAGTTGCTATATAAAATGAAGAAAACTCATTGTTCCCCCGTTCTTTGATCTGCTGTATATCTAGTCCCCAACAGTCTAGTCAAGGTCACGATGCGTTGTCGTGTTTGGTTCGGGGGGGGTGGGGGTGGAGATCGGTAGTGCACTGGCTGTCGAGCAGATAAATCTGGCTTTCAAGCAAGATAAGGAAAAATTATATTGTACAATTTTGGTATCGTGCATCTCATTCTCCACACTACTCCGCCATCTCCACAACACTGCAATTACATAATAGTACATCAATACATTCATTGTGTATTGGGTCAGGAATCTGTCATTTTCTAACATCCTTCTCCTACCAATGCAATTTATTGTTGAAATATAAGCGCATAATATATGTAATTAATAATTAATTGCAACTTTCATTGGCTGCCTGTATAAAACAAGTACCTATTATCTTTCAATTAATTATTATACCGGTTCAGTAGCAAAATTACATTTTGAAATCTCCCTGCAAAAGTGCTAAAGGCTCTAAGCCAATAAGATCAGAGTTAAGTTTACAGGTTGCCAATCAAATCGTCAGGTTGCACTTCAGGATGCTATAACTTCTAAATTGGTTCAGGAACGTACTATTTTCTTGTTCTTATATCATTCGGAATTTAATATTTTTTTAAAAAAAACAGTTTTTAAACAAAATTTATTCACAAGAAGTTATTTGAAATCATAAGTAAAGGTCGAAAGTGTATGTATTTCCATGTTCCCCATGCTATGGGATAGGGCGACCTTCAAACTTTAGACCTGAATATATCGTAAAGTAGTTCAGGAAGCCTACTTTTTCTTTTTGCATTATTGTGTATTAGGTAATTATCTGTTAATATGCCAAATTTGAAATTTTTTTATTCACGTCGAGATACGCTTGAGCTACCTTAAGGAAAAATTGAAAATATACATGTTAGAGTTCTAAGGAATTTTACTCTGTTGAGGAGATGCTGGATATAGGGATTAATGACATAACTTATGTTTTAGTGTGCTTTTTAGCTTAGGCCTATATATTATGTAATATTGTACTATATTTTGTTGTAGGCCCTACCCCTGATTTGCATTGTAATAGCCTACTGTTTTAAATTATGACATGTGCTTCACAATGACATTGTAGAATGCACGAATAAACTGAAATTAAAAAAATTAAAAAATACAAATACACCTTGCCTTAGGGGTACTTCTTCGGCTAGGGGGGTCCAACTTTTATATAGGCCTACACTGTAACGGAAAGGATTTCGGGTGCGCTCTTATCGATTATATCCTAGAACTAGCGCGGCGCACTGTAGCCAGCGGAAAGTTTGGCTAACCTAACGAAAGTAGGGTACACCTTTAACATAAGTAGTACCTACCTAACAAGGCTAGGGTTAAGGTAGGAGGGAAACTGTCGGATGAAATAGAGGTAACATCAGGGGTACCACAAGGAAGCGTATTAAGACCACTCCTATACATTAATGGCTGGCGGAGGATATGGGAGCAATAGTGAGGTTATTTGCAGATGACTGTGTCATATATATCGGGTAGGCCTAATTAAGAACAATGAAGATGTAGGTAAACTTAGGGATGACTTAGAGATACTTGGATTATGGACCATAAGAAATTCTATGAGCCTGAATATAGGAAAATGTAAATGGATGAGGTTTACAAGGAATAGGGGGGGGGATAATGGAAGGGGAAGAGTATTCCTTGTTGGGGAAGAAGCTAGAAAGGGTAGAAGTCATCAAGTACCTGGGGGTATGGATTCATAGTAAACTTAAATGGGAGGAGCATGTGAAAAATGTAACAAAAAGGGGTTTTAGGGTACTGAACTTTGTGATGAGAACCCTAAAGGGGGCCAGTAGGGACCGAAAGGGACAAGCATACAAAACATTAGTGAGGCCCACACTAGAATATGCGGGAGCTGTCTGGGACCCTTATAGGAAAGGGGAAATAATGGGAATAGAGGCTGTGCAAAAAAGGGCAGTTAGGAGAGTGATGAACAAAGGGTTAACATGGACTGAAAAGATGGCCAGTAAACGGTAGGATTGAAAGAACATACGAAAGTGTCACTGGAATGATCAACGAACTAGGGTGGGATAAACTAGAGGACAGAAGACGAAATGACAGATTGGGAAAGTTGTACAGAGTATCCAGGAATAACGAAGGATGGGCGGAACTAAATAAGTGCCTAAAGTAAGCTAATTATAATGCTAAGGGGGACAATACATGGAAATATGAAAGGGAAACCTGGAACACAGATGTAGGGAAGTTCTCCTTCTTAGCAAGGACAGTTGTGGATTGGAATGGGCTGACAGAAGGTATAGTAGGGGAAAAAACGGTAAAATCATTTAAGAATAGGCTGAAACAACTGCCGAACTATGAATCTGCTTGCGAGAGTGAAGAGGAAGAGCAATAAACAGAACAAGGAACAAGGGGAAGAAAAATGGAAGAAGGGGAGACAAATATGCGTGATCTAGAAGCAGTGGCGGCGCTACGGGGGTGCATGGGGGGGCAATTGCCCCCCCAAAATATGGCCTGCCCCCCCGCTTGCCCCCCCAGTCGTAGAACACTGTTCTAAATTAATGTATATCGATTGCATTTTATAATAAATTGTTCCTGCCGTAATTAGGTATCACATTTTTACGCACATATTTGTGTTTATTTTACCAAGTGTTTATCCTTCATAAACAAAACGGTAATCCCTACAGTTGCCATTTTCAGGTAAAACATGACACGAAATAACTGAGGTATGGTGAAAATTTTTATCGCCTTCGGCGAAAGGGCCTCCGGCGGCTGGGGCTTCGCCCCAGACCCCAGCTACCCACCACTGATTGACCCCCACTTTATTACCTTGCCCATCCTCTGCCCCCCCGATGATTTTTGTCTGGCGCCGCCACTGTCTAGAAGGAACAGGAAGAAAATGAATCTACCACCGACATTAGTCAGCAGTAGGAGGGAACAACAACAACAACAAGGCAATATAGCTGTGTTAACAAGGTGTATAAAAGTTGGACCCCCCTAGCCGAAGAAGTGCCGGCTTGGGAATGTTGTACCTTTAGGCCTAGGGCCTAGTGGGTCTTTGAGAGAATTTAGATCGTGTTTGGAGGAGGGCAGTAATTAGGTCTGGAGGGAGTGAGTGGTAGGCCTAGCCACCGAGCGGATGGGCCCCACAAGTCCTATTTACTCACCAGTGGTCAGCGCAAAGCAAACAAATGATAACAGCACTTGATTGAAGAGAGTGCAGTGTAGAGTCAGCCTTCTCAACAAGATGATTAACGTTCGGCCTACTAATCGTTCCCGACAAAGGTCACGTGAGGTTCTTCGGAATGCCCGACACTTGTTGCTCATAAACAAGCCGGGAATTTGAAGGTTATGTACAGAATGGTTTCGTACATTTTCATTGGTCGATATTGTTATGCCAAGTGCCAAGATAACCAACTATCTCAATCAAAATGTTTTCATTTTTATACGACAATTTACTAGTGCATGATTTTCCAAATACTGTATTTGCACAATTTGAAAAGTAAATAATACCAATAATTTTTTACGATCTTGTTTTGTCATTGGATTGGAAATTGATTACGAAAAAGTAAGCATACAAAATATTTACATGTCGTGTTTCCCAGCCTGGTGCACAAAACAGCTGCTTGACGGGTTTGACGTTTCAACTTTTATGAAAAATGGAGTTTTCGATATCCAACGAAGATTTATCTATTTCTAGTAGTAATTTTGAAAATATTACAAAGAATATTACAAAGGTAGGCCTAGGCTTCATTAAAACCTTTCTACTAATTTAAAAGCTGCTGAAACCTGTATCTGATCAAGCGTAGGGGTGTATTTTTTAGGAAAGTTAGGTTATGTCGGCAGTAATAAAGGTAGGGACCAAGGGCCTAGGCTATCTAGCAGAGTAATAGCTAGTACCTACAAGTGGGCTAGGGCCTAATTATACCTTTGAGTAATGCCTACAGGCTAGGCTATCTATTTTTAGGCCTAGCCTATGCATATAATACACACCGTCTTTAGGCTAGGCCTATCAAAGCCTAGGGCCTACGGGGGTAACGGGGGGCCCATAGGGATTGTCACCAAA
>JAMZAV010008834.1:0-28365 GCA_024449915.1 Sweltsa coloradensis | reverse complement strand
TATTATTATTATTATTATTATATATTCTATTATTATTTTATTATTATTAGTTGTATCTGTTACATTAGTGTTTCATAATTTAATGTAAATGAATTAGCACTCTAATATTTCACTGTCTTATATCTGTTCTATTCACTGTTATTCACTGTATTATCTGCAAACTGTTGCTTCACAAAAATGTTTTTTGGCTAGTATAAGTATTTAATAATTTGCACATTAATTACTTGTTTTTATCTACTATTTTAATCTTTTATTTTAGTGTTATATATTTTTTCTTTTCTTTTTACACGCTGAGTCATTCACTGCTTACTGTTACTTACTGTTACTTCACTTATTATTTATTGCTATCTAGAATTTTGAATTATCGAATTATTTATAAAACATTATTTCACATGTATGATTTTTTTAATGTAACGTATTCCACAGTTAAGCTGTCCTGTGCAGCTTGTGGATGGCCGAACTTGTTTGATACAAAAATGTATAAGAGATATGTATTTCAATAAAAAAAAAAAAAAAAAAATAATAATATTATTATTATTATTATTATTGTTATTGTTATTATTATTATCATTATTATTATTATTATTATTATTATTACACCTCGCAATTGTCAAACTCTGTCGACTCGGGAGACATACCTCTTTTGCAACCTTCTGCCAGTTGACGGCCTTTTCACGTACCAACTGTTAATAAAATATTACTTTAAAAATGATTATAGAATTCTTGTGCAGAAATACAAATGGACACGTAGTCAGGAAAAACAAAAATTTGTAGTTCCTAGAAGTAATAATAAATACGGTCAAGGCGCCTAGAGTGTTTAGTCCCCGAGTCTTTTAATAAATTACCTGATCAATTATTAAACTTAACAAAAATTTCCGAGGTCAAGCAACAAATAAAAAGACATTTGTTGTCTCAATTGAGTGCTCTTACCTAAATCTGTTTTGCTCATACCTTGTTTTTGTAATCATCTTTTAGCTATATTTCTGTTAGGTTTCTGAAATGCCTATGAAACTTAAAAACCTTGGCGTTGTGTTGTGTCTCATTTTATTTTAAGTAACGGTCATTCTACTTCGATTTGTTTATTTAATGATTGTGATTTGTTAATGTTTTTTCATAATGATTCCTTCCTCTACGGTTGTTTTTGTTTTAGTTTATTTGATGTTGTTATTCCACAGATGAGCCCGCATAATGGGCTTTGTGGGTTTCATTGAGATAAAACAATGTAATATGTGTTTTGTGAAATAAAATGAATTGAATTGAAAAAAATTATTATTATTATTATATTATTATTATTATTATTATTATTATTATTATTATTATTATTATTATTATTATTGTTATTATTATTATTATTTTATTGGATGTATTTCATACAAACTCGGTTAAAACCGGAGCTAACATGTTGTACGGACTTACGTCAAGTAAGTAATTATTATTATTATTATTATTATTATTATTATTATTATTATTAACACAATTAACTGGTCGGGACATGGGAAGCCTTGTCTTGGCTTATATTTTTGTAAGTTTTTAATTTTATTTCTTGTTTTCTGAGGATAGCCCACACAGTTGGGCTGAAACGTCAAACGCAATAAAAGCAGAATCGACGCGGCGAAATGTCCCGACCAGTTAATTGTGTTAATTATTTACCGGGCCGCGAAAGCCTTAAATTTGAAATTATTATTATTATATTATTTTATTTTATTGGATGTATTTCATACAAACTCGGTCAAAACCGGAGCTAACATGTTGTACGGACTTACGTCAAGTACTTCCATGTGTATCTATATTACATACCTACATTATTACTTTGTCTTAACTCTAACTAAAATAAGTCATTTATAATATAGTTTGTAGATGATGTTTTCTTTCTGCTGTGTACGGTCGTGGCCGATTTCTCGTCGCCATCCTAGCATTTGCTCTTCGGACTATGGGAAACCACGAAAACCATGTCAGGATGGAAGCTGTCTCGGAATCTCGAAGTTTCATTCTTAGTTTAGAAATTTACGAACTATTCTATACACGTGTTGAGTATAACTGCCTTTTGAGTCTCGATGTAAACATTGGGTGGAAGATCTAGTTGTTTAATGCTTTCATGTAGCTTCTTCGGTATGATGCCATTAGCCGATATCACGTATGGGATTGTATTTACCTTTTTCTGTTTCCACATCTTCTTGATCTCAATTGCAAGTTCACTATACTTGTCAATTTTTTTCTTCCATGTAGTCTCGACGTTATGGCACATTGGGACAGTTTCTTGTTTCTTCTTGTCAATTATAATTATATCCGGTCTGTTGTGATGTATAGTTTGGTCTGTTATAACTGTGCAGTCGTAATATAATTTGAAATCTTTGCTATCTAGTACTTTCTCCGGTTTGTATTGTAGTTAGGTAATCCGTTTGACATAGTGACTGGCACCCGGATATGGTGACGTGTTCGATTGTTTCACCCCTTACACTACATTTTCTACATTGATCGTTTACTGTCGCATCTTGTATAATGTATTTTTTATAATTTTTCGTTGCAATCACTCTGTCTTGAATAGCCAGCATAAAACCTTCTGTTTCTCCAAATAGTTCCCCGTTGTTTAACCACCTATTTGATGCTTTCATATCTACGTGACCTTTATGTAGTTCATCATAATGTCTCTTGTGTAGGGTCTTTTCTGAGAGACGTAACTCTTTTGAAGCGTCAGTTATGAGTTTCCCTTGTAGATTGACATTTTCGTTTGCTAGATTGAGTGGAGTTAATGATTTGTCAGCTAGCACCACAGCCCTATGCAGTGTTGATTGGTTGCTCTTTGTAAAAAAATATTTTCTTAAAATGTCTAGTTGTTTATAATATAAGTTGTTCAGATCAATAAGGCCTCGTCCTCCTTGTTCTCTTGGAAGTGTCAATCTCTCTATTGCTGATTTAGGATGATGCATTCTGTGTTTAGTAAGTGTAGTACGAGTTAATATTTCCAGCGCGTGGATGTCTGTCTGTGTCCATTTAATGATTCCGAATGAATAGGCATATGTCAGTACTGGTTTATTATTTATTATTATTATTATTATTATTATTATTATTATTATTATTATTATTATTATTATTATTATTATTATTATTATTATTATTATTATTAATATTATTATTATTTATAGTATTATTTAATATATTATCAAATTATATAATTATTATAAATACAAATCATTGGACTTTTCACTGTTATTAAACAAAATATATTTTTAAATGTGATATTTCGACTTCTTTACAAAAGTCTTACAACAATCATTAACAATTAAAAAAGTTACAGTGCAATCAGTGTGCGTAGTGTTTATTATCCAGCCTCTTGGAAGAGTTTCTGTTAATCAATTTCATCACTAGATCAATAATTTTATTTCATATACCAATGTCCAACATGTCAATTTTATGTTCTGTTTTTGTGGTTTTTTATTTTTTTTTCACAAAAAACATATTTGTAAATAATTTGGTACTAATGCACAGCCATATTTATAATTTTTAGTGAAATGTTTTTTGCCTTGTCTGACAAACAACTGTTGTAGTTTTTTATTGTTAATTTTGTTTGATAAAGACTTCTGTAAAGAAGTTGAAACATCACAAGACGAAATATCACATTTAAATAAATATTTTATTAAACAACAGTGAAAAGTCCAATGATTTGTATTTATAACGTTACTACCTGTCTATAATAGGGAATATTCCACTTAATATTTTATATTTTATTTTAATTCTTATTCATGTCTTAATAGTAACTGCACTTTTTTTTATTTATAAAAAATGTTTTTTGTGTAATTTAAACAAGAATTAAATGGGTCCCCCAGTTTGCGCGCCAAAAACGAGCGTGCGCCATCTTTGGACGGTACTACGTCATAACTGTGTTGAGTCAAGGCCAATTGGAAACTAAATGTACGTATATTTGTACATATTTACATACAGACAGCGGTGCTCGCCCATCCGCTCAACACAAACAACTCCACAGGGATGTACATTTTCACCGTCTTTTGTTTTTCTTTTTTCGTATGTGACAGGAGATTTCGCGAGATCATTGTGATAAAGAATAACGAGCATTTTGTCTTGAGTTTTTGCATAGCCTAGGACTATCATGGTATTCTTTATCTACAATAGGCTTTAATTAGTCATCAAAGTAAGGTTTTTGTGCGGGATGTGTGTCAGAACATGAACGTGCAGGCCTAGGGTTGGCAAGTTAAGCCTAGGGCTTGTCAAGTGAGTAATTTTAGTATTCACATACCAATGCCTATATCCTACAGGAACGATTGGCCTAGACTGTTGTATTATAAATAATTTTCTACGTCTAGGCCTAGACCTAGGACTGTTTCAGTTTTGTTTTTTTGATTGCAATGTCAACTTTTCTCGTTTTCCGGCTAGGCGTTAAATGTAAAATGTCCGCCATCTGTTTACATTATTGTAGGCTACGCTAGGCGCTGCTTTGTTTAAAACACCGCCGTCTTGATGTAATCTCGATCCTACTATAATACTATTCCAACATCTTTGGTCTGGATGTATGTTTATCCATAAGGCGTTGGATCAACACAGTTCTGACGTCACAGTCGTTTTTTGCCGCTTTAAAAAAGTGCTGCTTTTAAAACGGCTATAAATCACTGGATTATTATTTCACGGAAAAACAAAGTACATATTTGTAATCGGGACGAAATACTTCTTCTAAAAAATCTATTCGTACAGTATTTGGCGGAAGTGGAATATTCCCTATTATATAATTTTGTATAGTTTTATTTATTGAATGGCGCATTGGTCTTGTGGTTAGCATCTCTGCTTCCAATGCAGAAGGTCCAGCTAGGGTTCGATTCCCTATTAAGTCAGAAGGTTTTAACTTCTGGTTTGGACTTAAAGTCCATCAGTTCTTGTATTAGGAATTTGTTAACGCTGACTTTGGAGCCGTCCTTGCAACGAGGCATATAATAAATTTAAAGATGTTCTGAATAGGCCTTGTTGATTCTGGCGTTGATCCGCGGGTGTTCGCATTTATCCAACCATTGATTTGCTTTTTTTTGAACAAAAACGATTTTTGGGTTTTGGTTATCGTTTCATTTCGTCGATTGCGTTGGGGCCAACAGGGTTGTCTTGGTCGCTTTGGTTTACTGTCCCCCACTGAAAATCCGTTATATGACTGAGTGGGTATAGTACAAATTTATTTCTATTTATTTGTTTATGTACAAAAGTATGTATGTTTATGTGTAATGTATAGGAGGACGTTAATGTTAGTAAAGAAAACTATTTCAAGAACATTAATTTGTCTGTGATATGATTGAAGCTTTGAAAACGTATACGTTACAAACTAGTCTCCTAATACTCAACTTACCAAGAACTGTGATGTATTTCGTACCAACTAATTGCGCCCCTAGAAATACATAGTCGTTGTAGAGAGCGCCTGGTGTCGAAGGAAAGTGGGTTAAAAGTGTCTTGATTGCATCGGCTTCCGTTTGAGAGTTAAGAATTGCAAGATGTCCACCATCTCGTTCACAGATACGTTTTGCGTCTAGCCAGGTCTCGGCTCGAGGGGAAACTTTGTAATAACCCACACCAACGAACCGCTCGTATCCAGGTGGCGCTGACTTGGGGGTCGGTGGTGCGTGGGACAGGTAGTTGGAGGGGGGCATGTGGGACTGGTGGGGCAGGCGGTGGGCGGGGGGCATCTGGGGCACACCCAGTCTATTGGGGTCGATGTTGGAACACTGCGAGCTGGTGAACGTTGTGAAGGTCGACCGCGGGTGGAAGGAGGAGCTGAAACAACAAACATTTTGATTAGAGTATTATCACACAAACTAGTTTTGAAACGTTGTCTCGGTGGTTTCCGTTTCGTAATGATAGCTTCTTAATACATTGGAAAATATGAAATTAAAAAATACACATATTGCTAGAAAATTGAAATAAATTCCATAAGGTATAATTTGATAGCAAATAGCATTATTATAATCTTTAATTGTTGTAATTGTGTGTAACGGTTGGATTGCAAGGGAGCAAGAAGAAGATTTTACTATTTAATCTGGAATGTAAACAAAACAATACAAAAGTTAATTATAATTTTATTTTATTTAAAACCATCAGCAACATTAATTGCAACTAAGTCTTATCTGTAACATTCCCATTGTGTATGAACTTTCCATAGTCATTAGCCTTGCGGGTTTATAGATTATTTTGTATAGCTAGTTATCTTGGTAGAAAAAAAATCACCAAGCTCCACGTTGGGCGCCAAATGTAATATTCAACCGCTTTAGTCGGTTCGCATAATATGACACACACTTGATATTTTATAAACAAAAAACATTTTAAACGTAAATCAGTCATGAAAATAGTTAGTAAACGTGTCCTTGGCACACATATGAACAAGCAAATGTATACGCACATTTTAGGAGGTACTAAAGTGACGCTTTGAAGTTTACTGACATCTTTTAAAGTAATATAATTTTAGTGACTCCGTCCACTGGTGATATGCAATATACCTACTCCATGTTTAATGAAAAATTATGTGTCAATTGTGTAAAAGATTTTAATACATATAACCTGCTGTCTTCTTTATACTTGGTGCAATATACGTGTAGAAATGAAAGCTAAAAAGAGCTTCACCTCCCGAGTCTAGTCTCTCTTACCTGATAGGTAGAACACAGTCTCCAGCACCGAGCCTTCGTCTTCACACGTCTCAGTATTCTGCTCGACATCCACCATCCAATGGTCGGCCTCTCTCCCCTCAACAGAGTCCATGCGTTGCTTCACCCCGACCTGGGGATGGTAATGTATCGTTATTGGATGAGCAGTGTGAAGGCATCTAGGGCGACGGTCGTTCGCCCGCAGCCAAGTGCACGCGACTGTTGGCGATGACTAACTCGAGACCTTGTATACAGCTACCAGAGTTGGGGGGTTTTCAGCTATTTGCACACGCCGCCCCGAAAGATTTACAATCTTGAAACTCGGTATATGACCTGATATGTGGTCCATGACCTACAAAAAAAAAAAAAATCAGCCCAATCCGATGACACGTTCTGTGTTAAAATGTGCATGAACATCGTTGAAAACCTTCTGGCTGGCTGGCTAGCTGGCTGGTTAATTCTTGGGGAAAGGAATAAGAGCCTACAGAGAAAACGGTACATCTTAGAACTCTAAAAGACGCAATCACTTTTGCTTTCAAACCAAAATCGGGTAAACAGGGACTGGAGAAAATCAAAATTTTGGATTAAAATCAAAACTCGTGATAATCTAAGGCGTGTTAATTGTACAAACTTGAATGAAACATGCTCTTAACCATATTGGATGAGCGTAGGCGAAGATTCCATTTCAGTACACTGGAGAAAAAAATCCGGAATGTTTTTTTTGTATTTTTGGCTGTTTTTAACACGACTCCACTAAACCGATACTCTAATTGCGATTAATTTTCTGCAGGCTTTCAAAATCTCTGAACTTAGGGTGTGTCTGAATTATGGTCCAAGTCCAGGTGTAGGTCCAAGTCCAACTCAATGTTAAAGTGCTATACTAGCCTACAGTAGAGCTGCCTGCCGGGCAAAGTCAACACTACCTAAAGTTAGGTTAGGTGTGCATTCGAGAGTCCTTTGTAAAGTATTTGTTTATTAAAAGTATTTGTACATCTAGTAAAACCAATTAAATACGTGATAAAAACAAACAAAACTTAAATGTTTACCTTTATTTAACAATGCATTCATTTATTGTTTCTCTCGTTGTCGCGGACGGCCATTTTGAATCGGACCTAAAACGAGTGTACACTTTCGATTGCTCGATCTATTTGTCGACTTGGACCAAGAATGGACCTAGACTTAGACTTTTCAGACAGTACTTTACACGCCATCGACAGATAATCAGTACCTAACTACGTTGTTAGACGTGGACTTGAATTTGGACCTAGACCTGGACCTGGACCTAGACTTTGAATAATTTTCAGACACACCCTTAGTACTGCCACTTTTTTTAACGCAATTGAAATATTATTTCTCATAAAAATCGCAATTATACGATTTTTTTTCGATTTTGAAACTATTTCTTCGACTTATAACCTACATGGTTTATCCAATTGTAATGAGAACCTTTAATTTTCCAAATTCATACAATCTTGTGAATTTTTTCAAAGCTTTTATTAAACTCCAGAGAGTACAACACCAACTATGGCGCAACATAGGCAACATTACATCATTACAAAGTACATATTTATATAATTACAATCAGTCTTTCAGACTATATTGTACTTTTTATACATGATTCTAGACAAGACCCTTTGTGGCAATATCAGCAATGGGATGGGTCCTAGCTGGACATATAAAAATATGATCATGAAACACAAAAATAAAATGAAAAACGCGCAATTGAAATAATATTTCTCATGAAAATCGCAATTTTACGATATTTTTCGATTTTTAAACAATTTCTTCGACTTATAACACCTACATGCTTTATCCGATTGTAATGATTTTTTTACAGAACCTTTACTCTATAAATTAATACATTGGTGTAAAATTTGAGCTCAATCGAAAAATTATTTCTCATAAAAATAGCAATTTCACGTTTTTTCTCCATTTTTTAAAATTACGATTTTTTGGTTTTAAAAAAATGTCTTCGATTAAGTAATGATTTTTTCACAGACCAACATAAAATCTGCATAACACATGGCAGCTCAATGTACCAATTACGCTCATGCAACAACGCGCCTGAAAAAGCGTTTGCTGAAGCTTCATAGTAAATTATTACACCTAAATATTCATGCAATTTTCGTAACAAGACGATTAACCATAGCAAATTAAATAATAAACATTGTGCTTGCCAACAGCAGATTTAAAATAAGAACAAAAGATGGTAGGTTTGTTTCTAGACAATCTATTTTGAAAGGCACTGTATATCCACCGCTTGCTTTATGTATCGTGACAAATTTCGTTATTTGCTTCACCCGAAATGTATTGATATCTAATTACGTATTTAGAAAGTGAATTAAACACCGTCTAAGCCGACATCTGAGCAATTTAAATATTTAAATTCAATTTAAATTTAAGAATGTAAAATTACATTTGAAATTTCCCGCTTTCTTTGAATTATCGTTTACAAGTAGGCCTATTTCACGCCTTGATATAGGTTTGTTTATTTGTCCGTTAGGAACGGTTTGGAACTGTTTGAACATGAAAATGGTTGTTCGCCTGTAAACAAAACAAGTGTTCAGGTGGTGTTTATCCCTCTCCAGACACTTGTTCTAGAACATACCGAACATGTTCAAACAGTTTTGACGGGAAAGGAGGAGAGATAAAACAGAGTGGAATGTACGGCGGGAATTCGAATTACCACGGTTGAAAGTAAGGTTATGTGGAAAGTTTGTTGGTTGAAATGTGTATTAAAGATTCACTCCACTGTTATTTTAATAATTAAAAAATCGTTAGCCATAATAGTTACACAAAACACGCTTTTTATGTTGAACATACTTTTCAATTTAAATTATGTGACATCTCAAACCGTAAATTTTGCAGATGGCGTTCATCTCTTGAAGGTCAACACACATGTTTTAATCCGTTCTAAATCCAGAACTTCCTGTTCTATAGGCCTCGTTTCCGCTGAGTTCCGAACTGTTCATAACCAGTCCGAGACAGGACAGGACAAATAAACAGACCTTATTAAACAAACAGCAAAGAGGAAGTGATATCCCCCCAAATACAAAAATTACAAAAAAAAACGGCAGCCAGGCTCTCCTTCAAAAGTCTTCGGCTGTGAATGCTGTGAGATATAGAAGTTTATAGCCATCAAGTATTCCATTCTTTCTCCCTAGTTTCGTATTGAAAAGAAGTAAGATCATTTCGCCTTTTGACGAGCGTCAAGCCAACCATATCTCTGGTAAAAAAGTAAAAATTTCCTCAAAATCATTAAAAAAATTACTTGGTCATTGAATTTGGTTCATTAAGAGAACTCTAAAAAGTCAATGGCCAAGTAATTTTGTTTATGATTTTGAGTTTAAAATTTTTACTTTTTTACCACAAAAATGGTTGGCTTGGCGCTCGTCAACTCGCGAAATGATCTTTCTTTTCAATGCGAAACTAGGGAGAAAGAATGAAATGCTTGGCATAACTTCCCCATCTCACAGCATTCATAGCCGAAGACTTTTGAAGGAGAGCTTGGCTGCCGATTTTTTTTTTTTTTTTACAATTTTTTTGTATTCGGGTGGGTATTTGACTACAGTGAGAAAAACAGCAAGGCGTTTTTTGCTTTGATTTGTTTTTTGTCTATTTGTTTGCTCTCCACAAGAGAATGGGCTACTCCAATCTTGATGAATTTTCAGGGAACATTCGAAATCTCTGAGCTGTCATGTTTTGAGGGCGAATTTAAAAATCTCACAAAAGATGTATTTTTACATCTTTTTTAAAATTTCGTAAATATTTTCCCTTGATGGTTGTATCTTATTTTTTTACCAATTTTGTTCATGTATCTAGGGCGACGGTCGTTCGCCCGCAGCCAAGCGCACGCGACTGCTAGAAGGCGATGATAACTCGACCCTGTTTACTCCTACCAGAGTTGGGGGGTTTTCAGCTATCTGCACACGCCGCCCCGAAATATTACAATCTTGAAACTCGGTATATAACCTGATATGTGGTCCATGACATACAAAAAAAAATCAGCCCGATCCGATAACCCGTTCTGTGCTAAAAAAAGAGTGCGTAAAAGTCGACGAAAACCTTTCGGCTGGCTTGGTGGGTGGCTAGCTAGCTGGCTGGCTGGTGATTCTGACTACAGAGAAAACGGTACATCTTAGAACTATGAAACTTGGACCACACTTAGATATACCTCAGACTCATATACTTCCACCGAGAGGCAAGCTATATTCCATCATCAACACCCCTAAAATGATCCCCTAAAATTGGAATAATTCATAGCTCTAACCCAAAATTGAATTTTTATTTAAATTAGTTATTAAAATTATGTTCTATTGTGTTTTAACCCAATCGACCTGTTTTCATTTTCTAAACGACATTTTTTCAACCCCCATCCCTAATAGTTTATATTAATTTTACCTTGATTTCCAACATTCACCACGAAGGTACCGAATGAGTTATCAGCATGTGATTTGGCATAATGGTACATAACAATATGAAAACTAATAATCCGCCGGGAGGTCAGCGATATTTCACTCCCACTGTTCCCTACCACCCTTAACTTTGGGAAAAACGTTAAGTGGTATTTAATAAAATTTGAATATTTTAATTACTGATTAAAATTATGCATCAATGTGTTATAGTCAAGTCAACAAATCATTCCACAAAAAACCCAAAATTTAATAAAAAACATTGTATTTGTCAACCACAGATTGTAATCAAAAACAAAAGATGGCAGCTTTTGTTTCTAGACAATCCGTTTTAAAGGCAATGTATCCACCTTTACACGTATTTCACGCCTTGATAATAAACAAACAACAAAAAGATGTGATATCCCCCCAAAATACAAAAAAATGTACAAAACGCAGCCAAGCTCTCCTTCAAAAGTCGTCGGCTGTGAATGCTGTGAGATATAGAAGTTGAGCCAAGCATTTCATTCTTTCTCTCTTGTTTCGCATTGAAAAGAAGTATGATCATTTCGCCTGTTGACGAGCGCCAAGTCAACCATTTTCGTGTTTAAAAAAAGTAAAAATTTTTTAACTCAAAATCATAACAAAATTACTTGGCCATTGACTTTTTAAAGTTCTCATAATGAACCAAATTCAATGGCCAAGTAATTTTTTTTTTATGATTTTGAGTTTAAAATTTTTTACTTTTTTACCACGAGAATGGTTGGCTTGGCTCTCGTCAACAGGCGAAATGATCTTACTTCTTTTTAATGCGAAACAAGGGCGAAAGAATGAAATGCTTGGCTCAACTTCTATATCTCCCAGCATTCACAGCCGAAGACTTTTGAAGGAGAGCTTGGCTGACGTTTTTCACTAATTTTGTATTTTTTGTGTGTGTATTGTGTATTTTTGTTTTTTGGGGGACTGGGGGGGGGGGGTATTCACTACAGAAAGGGGACAATATCTTAGCTTTGTGTTTTAAGTAATGTTTAAATCGTGTTAATCAGAGCAGAACTCAACGATAAACAATTAGCTACAATCTAGAGTATGATTGATTTAGCTTACATCAATAAAATTAATAAATATCAAAAATAGTTTTAATGGTCACTGATAAGAGGTCGTTACGGTCAGAATCACATCAATAGCTGATAATGTTGTAGTGACCGTTCTAATAATGTTCAAATATCCACAACCAAAATAATTTCCAGACAAACTCGATTGTACAATAAATTTAGTGAATTGTCTTAAAGATGCCGTTATTGACGACTTAAAGAGGGTTCTTTATTTTAAGCTTGTATTTAATAGTATACTAATATATACTGTATGAAATAAAAATTTATGTATATTTAAATTTTAAACAAGCTTTTACATGATTTTGTCTTTGTTTTAGATTGAAAAAATATTCCTTAAATTTGGATTTAAGATAAGTATAAATCTGTAATTCACTATGTAACAATTGGGAAACACTCTCGTAGGTGTAACGTAGATGATTCAGCATCGCGTTATTAAGATAGTACTAAAATCTAGACGATTTCGCGTGGTTTAAATACTAATACTAACTTTATTCAGCTTGACGTGCACATGGTACATGTATGATTTCCGGAGGAGAAGGTTTATAGGCTCAGGTAGCGTTAAAAGTATGTCTAATCCTAGTACTTCAGAATATACGTGCAAATGAAGATGAAAATGAAAATAAATAAACACAGAGGTAGTATATGAATAATACACTAGGAAAACGCTTAAGTCCCGCCGCGTTGTTGGATGAGCGTAATTGGTGCATTGAGCTACCATGTGTTACGCGGATTTTCTGTTGTTCTGTGAAAAAATTATTACTAAGTCGAAGATTTTTTTTAATTAAATAAATAAAATAAAAAAATTAACTTAATTTTTTTAATAAATCGTAATTTAAAAAAAAAATCGTAAAATTGCTATTTTCATAAGAAATAATTTGCCGATTGCGCTCAAAATCGTGGCAGTTCTAAGTTTAAGATTTTGAAGGCCTCCATAAAATATAATCGCAATCGGAGTATCGGTTTAGCCGGAATCGTGTTAACAAACACACAAAAATACAAACAAAAAGAAAAAAAAGAAAAAAAAAACATTCCGGATTTTTTTCTCCAGTGTAGTGAAATGGAATCTTTGCTTCGCTCGCTACGCTCATCCAATAATATGGCTATTAAAAAAGGTGTGAAACTGGTCATTTCGCCGCGTCGCGTGTTTACACTTACTAGTGTGTGAGTTTGACGTTTTGGAACCACTGTCGGCTCCATCTTCAGGACTACTGATTGCTAAACGTGTTATATGTGGGTAGGGTTACGTACGGGTACGTACGTTATAGATAAATCCAAATGATAATATGTACAGGAGAAACAGCATATTACCCTATATAATAAAAAAAATGTGAAAAAACAATATCTTAGTAGAATGTTTGTGCTTAAAAATAGTGTCCAAATGATAATAATGCACAAGGGACAGAGTAAGTTAACTGATAGACCTACATAAACCACATAAAACAATACAAAATACCTTAAGAGTCTCCAATACCAGTGATTTTTTTCTGGTAGTTTTCCTGAAGCCAGTTTTTATCGGATTGTTACCAGCCTTTGCACGTATATTATGGTCGTGTATATGAAGAATTCTATAGAGGCTCATTTTTTTTTAAACCATCACAAAAAATTATTATAAATTAAATAGATTTTTAAGATTTTGGATTTTTGTAAAGTCTTTTAAATAGGTAAATTTTGGGATTTATTTTGTGCGTAATGCGCAATGATCTTTGGTTATTTATGACTATAGAAGAGTGACCATATATTTTTTGCTTAACAATTACGCAAAATTGCATCTCGATCGGATGAAAACTGGAAGTAGAAAAAGTAAAAAAAAAGTTTCAAATAGGAATATAGTTGACTCTTACAATATATTTTGTAAATATGGTAAAGGCCTTCACTGGCAACAGTCCAGTCCCTACTTGCCTGGAAAGCCAAGGTTCAGTAGTGAGTGAGCTTGACTGGTGGGTGGATTAATAGTGGGTGGTGTCAATTAGGAAGGATTTGAGTTTGTGCTTGAACATAGAATCTGCGGTAGTCCTGACTTGTAAATAGTTGGATAAGCGAAGCGAGCGAAGCGAAGATTCCATTTCACTACACTAGAGAAAAAAATCCGGAATGTTTTTTTTTCTTTTTTTTCTGTATTTTTGTGTCTTTTAACACGATTCCGGATAAACCGATACTCCAATTGCAATGAAATTTTATGGAGGCCTTCGAAATCTCGAAACCAAGAACTGCCACGTTTTTGAGCGCAATCAAAAAATTATTTCTCATGAAAATCGCAATTTTACGTTTTTTTTCGATTTAAAAAAAAAATCAGCTTATAACACCTACATGCTTTATTCGATTTTAATGATTTTTCACAGAACCTTAATTTTATGAATTTAGGTATTCGTGTGAAATTTGAGCGCAATCGAAAAACTATTTCTCATAAAAATCGAAATTTTACGGGTTTTTTCTTTTTTAAAACAATTCTTTGACTTATAACACCTACATGCTTTAACATATTGTAATGATTTTTTCACAGAACCTTAATTTTATAAATTAATATATTCGTGTAAAATTTGTGGGCAATCGAATAATTATTTCTTATGAAAATTTCAATATTACGATTTTTCCATTTTTTAAATAACGATTAATCAAAAAATTAAAAAAATTAAGTTTATTTTATGTTTAATTAAATTTAATTTAAAAAAAAATCTTCAACTAGGTAATGATTTTTTCACAGAACAACAGAAAATCCGGATAACCTATGGCAGCTCAATGCACCAATTACGCTCATCCAACAACGCGGCGGGTTTTCCTAGTACATATCACGGAACGATCAGGGTTCTATACAGATACTCAACCTACCCTCGATATCCAGTGTCCCGTGCTGTTCTGTTGAGTCCTCAACACGACCTTCACATTTGATATATTCGGAGCCTGACATTGAAGCTGAGGTCCTGGCTGCTCCAGGGTTGTACACGAGGTAGCAGCAACACACAGAGCTGCTAGAACCACTAGGCTACTCTCAGCCATCTTGAACTGGTTTGAAGAAGACGCAGAGTTCACTTTGGAAGTGCCGACCGTACTGTCACATCAGAAGCTTCATACATTTCCCGGTTGTTTGGTGGATTACGTCACCAATTCTTAATGTCAGAGTTCACCAATGAAACAACATTAGGAACGTTGGGTTAGTCAGTGAAATGAAACTCTTGATATAAATTCACGGTCAAATGTATTGTTCGTTTCCTGTTTACACTTCATATGCCAATTAATTCGTTGACTAACAGTAGGCCAAGGGAGTGGTATAAATAGACATAGATTAACTAAACATAAAAATAAACATCTTCGTATGTTTGCAATGATAAGATGAATCGTTCACTCAACGGATGAACGAGCGAATCGAGTGAGTCTATAAACGGAACTCTAGATGAGATTCGCTAAGTTTTATGTGCGTCCGTTCTTCGCGCACGGGTAAAACCACTGAAACGATGTCGCTGAAATCGTAATTTCATTTTATTTCATTTTATTTATCATTTTACAAAAATATGCATTTCACATTATAACAGTCATTACAATATTTAAAAAATCAGACACATGCACTTTCCAAAATATATTCTTTAAAAACAGTATTTTAAAGATAAAACGAGTCCATTTCCTTAATATCAGTAGGAACCTTATGGTACCTTAATTATATTTAACTGTTTGAACATCTTTCTGTCGTCTGGTATAATAGGAAAGAATTTCGACATTAAAAGTAAAATTACTGTGGTTTTCTCACCCATTAATCAGAGTTAAAATATATAGACTGGGTAAACAGTTAATATTCTCAATCGTTTTTAAATTAATTTATATAATGTCCTATGGCTTAATCCTTACATTGTCCTCAGCACTCTTTTTTTTTTTAGCTTTAATAATAACTCTGTCCACGTTTGGGCACTCGCCCCATACTATGGCACCCAATCCAACACCCCTATTTAAATTGCCGTCGGCAACTCTTATTTGTCTTCAAATAAATGAAAATTAATAGATTCTGGTTTCGAATGTCAGACTATTTTGTGTTCGACCCTGCCATGTTCTACTGAAGCTCCACGAGTTAGGATACCCTAAAGTCTGCTAGGAGATTCAGTAGACCTTGCAATCCTATCTCATACTTGTCGGGCTGTGTTTTCCAAGTGTTTTGTTCATTTTAAAAGATATCTACAACACGGCAATGGCAACACTAATTTACCACTAGAGCGCAGAATGATCGACGTTTGGTCACAGTTGTCTGGATGTTGTTAGAATGAACACCCATATGAAATACTGTAATAGATGCAATGCCAAGCTGCACCGAGATTCTGTAAGGATAACCGAAAATAAATAGTTCTTCAAAGTTCAATTCAGTTCGTCTGTTACTTTCTGCGTGAGGTCTGACCCAGTGAGTGGACCGAGGCCACGTAGCTAGAGAACAGTTTAAACTGTCATGAGGAATGGTATGAGGAATAATGGAATAAATCATACAAACATGACATTGATGTTGAAACAGTTTGTTAAAACCAGTTATTGTGATAACATTTCCTTACAAGTCATCAATTACAAGTACAATTTGATATAAGGAACTAATCAGGATTTCAATGTCAGAAACATCGTTATCATCTTTAGTTCTACATTGTTGGGGCACACATGCCAACATAACATAGCCCCACATAACATAATATAACTTACTGAATTTGACGACATCCATATCTGTCTGTACCAGATCAACGGATTTGTAATATCAAACTGGAAATTGAACTTGAATGTGGCAGAAGATTAAATGGAAGCACTGGCTCTAGATGTTTTTGAGTTTGTACAGTTTGTAGCACCCGTCTTTTAGTATCTGTATTATAATCTACAACCTTATTTTCCTAATTGCCCCAATAAATTATTTTTATTTTTTGATGTTCCTTTTATCGTCTGCCCATCTGCATCCATCACAAACCACTTTTTCCCTGCCTGTTCATGTGCGCATTGGCATTTTTTTTTTTATAAATTTATAGTGGGAAATCTGTCTAGGGTGCAAAGCATACCCCTTTTCAGGTGGCGAACTAGGAATATTGGAGTTAGGAGAATTATGAAGAAATATCTGAGGGCTTTAGAGAAATCAACCTCTTGCATTTACGACTGGGGAAAACTCCGAGAAAAGAACTTCAGTCGGGATTGCCGGACTCGACAGGATTCGCACCCTTGCCCTCCAGAATGACCAACCTTTTACATACTTTTGGAATATTTTAAAGAATCTATTTTACTGATTTATGTAATGTGATGGTGTATTAGTTTATTTAAATAACTATTTATCTAATTGAGCGAGCGTAGCGAGCGTCTCCACTTGACTCTTATGGCTCGAATGTCTGTTTTTTTTTTTTTTTTCTGTTACTGCTTCGATACAGGTCGCACCGTTTCTCTGATTGACCTGAAATTTTGCACACATGTACATACCACCTAGGCGGGTTGCTGTATAGTTTTTGAACAAAATCCGATCATTGGTTATAAAAAATAAAAAATAAAAAAAATAAAAAATAAAAAAAATAAAAATGTACCGATCGTTATGAAATTTTGCAGGGTCAATAAGTACAACATTCTCTCCTATTTTCCAAATTTTCAGCTAAATCGGTCAAGACCTTAAAGACTTATTGGTAATCATAATTCGAAAAATGATGTTAAAAAATGAAGGAGGCAGTGAAGATACAAAGATACACTTTAGAAGGCATGACGTCAATTAGTACATTGCAAAGATGTTGGAATAGTATAGTGTACAATGTCAATATCCAGTTAGGCCTACACTGTGTGGTGGGCCTTATGGAAATGTCGTACTCGGGTCATGTTGCACGTACCGGTGCTCGCTCAACAACGCGTCCAACTGAGCGTTTTCCTAGTAATAAACGTGGTGCTGTGGGGTGTAGCGCTAAATTACATCCCCGTGCACGGCCGAATAGGGCGAATGACTGGGTAACTTGTTGCACGACAGCCAGGGAAAGAGGAAGCTAGCAGGATCCACTAGATACTTATGCATCATGTATCTAGTGGTCCCTGGATAGCTAGTTGAAACATCCAGGAGGCAGTGGATGATAAAATGACTCGAGCTAAGCGTTGTTTCAACGCTCGCAAATAAACCCTAATTTCCAAGAGCAATTGATGTCATTTAGCAAGTTAGTGGCGCGATGCAGCGACAAACAGGCCTCGGTCCCACCGCCATTGTTAGGCTCACCGTTATCCCATATCGCGTATCCAACGTTGGCAAGATCATCCCCTGGAAACAAAAGAGGTGCATGATGAAGTCGTGTTGTTCTCAAGGAGGTATGAATAATGTAAGGAGACAGCATGCGCTATCTGTGGCTGTACAAATGAACGTGGCCGTTTTGAACGTCTCCGATCGAGTTTTTCGCAGTATTTGCTGCTTCTCGTTGGTGCTGACCAATATGGCGGCTACTAAAACATAGAGTTTTTCGCAGTATCTACTGCTTCTCGTTGGTGCTGACCAATATGGCGACTACCATCGACGGCCGAAACAGCTGATATTATACTTAAAACATTGATAATAACTCTTGTATCAATATGAGAATGAATAATAAAGAGTTGAAATGTAATTTTAGTTGATGTGCTGCGTTTTTGTTTGTTTTGGAATGCTAATAGCTTTGACAATGGCTTTAATAATACCGACAACCTTGCTTTGGGTTCGAGGCTTTTGCCGACCACCATTGTCGTTCAAAGTGGCTATGGTTTTCACGGCGACATGCTGTCTCCTTACATTATTCATACCTCCTTGGTTATTCTACTGGGTACGTTCCGGATGATGCTAACTTGCATGCTTGGGCGTGCCCAAAGCATTCCGTAAACACCGCCGCCATCACAAAGCCCGTAACGCCCAATGTTAAACCTCGGGCATCTTGGGCATGTCTGGGTGTTGTGGGCGCGTAGGAGCATCATTTGGAACGTAGGTACCCATAGTAGGCCTATGTGGAGTTCTGAATAGGGGTCAGCTGACGTTTCACAGCAGGAGTGAAGCAGTTTAATATAGGGGTAAATAATGGCTTAATGTACAGTTGTATGTTATTAATGACATTTATATTAATATAAGGTTTTTTAAGCATAAGCCCGCTTTCAGGACATAGTTATTGATTCATAGCAGTTGTCGAAAAAGTTTGGCCCGAATGGGGTTTTCGACAACTGCTATGAATCAATTACTATGCCCTGAAAGCGGGCTTATGCTTAAAAACCTTATATTCGTTCTTCCCAACTCATGGAAGATGAGACGATGTAATTGGATTTATCCATGCAATCTTTCAGATTTGACAGCTACATTGCAGTCTTCTGTGGGATTTATGTCATGGAAGTCAACAGTCACAACAAATAGCAGTTTGCAGTTTAGTAAAGGTTTGTTCTGTGGTCCCGGTTGTCTAGACGTACGACGGGTCGGACGTGCAAACCACAGGCTGTACGCCCGCCGAGCTTGTGGACGTAATTAAGTTCTCTGTGTTCTTTCGTTAGGTTAGTCGAACTTTCCGCCTAGTTGTATAGTACGCCGCGCTAGTTCTAGGATATAATCGATAAGAGGGCACCCGAAATCCTTAAGTTATGCGCTCCTTTTGGCCGTCCGCCGTCGGACGTATAGCACAAACTCAGCTGTACGCCCAACATCCCGTCGGACATATAGACGTGGCCTTACTTAATTGGTAGAGCTATGGCGCGATATTTATATTAATTGTATTCATAATAATAAAATAGTTTCATATTATTTGCGACTTTTCCAAAAGTGCTTGTGATAAATAATAAAATTCAGACGTATTTAGATTTATTGTATTTTCAAAAATCCAATCCTTGAAAGAAAAAAATTATAAATTTTATTCTTATTTCCTTAAGATTTTTTCCAGAGAATTAAATGCGCTATCAGAAGCCTTCGTCTGTCAACAACTGTGTCAAGATTGATTGTTTAGTGGCCCATGGAGAACGGCAAGATAAAAGTAGCGAAGTCCACTCTTGCTTCCTCTAAACACGTATGTTAAAGTTTTTTTAAAGTTAAAGTTAAAGTTTCTAACGAGTATAACAACTTGTCCCTTGATACTTACCACGAACTGTGACGAAACTTGTGCAAATTCTTTGAGCCCCTAGAAATAAATATTTATTGTCGTTGGCAGAACCAGTAATCGTAGGAAAGCGGGTTAAAAGAGTCTTGATAGCATCGGCTTCCGTTTGAGAGTTGATAATCAGAAGATGTCCACCATCTTGTTCACAGATTCGTCTCGCGTCCAGCCAGGTCTCGGCTTGAGGGGAAACCTTGTAATAACCCAGACCAGCGAGCCGCTCGTATCCAGATGGCGCTGACCTGGTGGTCCTAGATAAGGTGGGGCATGTACGGCAGGTGGGGCAGGTGGTGGAAGCTAATGCTGAAACAAGCAACATTTAGATTAGACGCCGACCTAAAGGTACTGGTTGTAGCCGGGCAGAGAGCTAGGAGCGCATTCCGTATCAGTTACGGATGCTACGGCTGCAGCATCAAGCAGTGGTGGTACAAACACATGAATGTGCATTTCGATTCAGAACGGGCTGCAGCCGACCGTCAAGCTGCCTAGCTGTCAGAATCCAAGAATTGTTAATTATTCGCGCCCTGATCACGACGATCAAGTGCTTGGCCAAAACGTTATTTAATTATAGAAATGTGGATAAGGAAAAAACGGAATTTCTCGAAATCCACACAATTTCTCATGACATTTGGTAAATTCTCAATCTGAAACGACCCGGCCACTGCGTCGTGTTTATATTCACGCGCTCAACCACGAGGGCCTCGGCTAGGATCGACCACGCGTCCAGAGTGGAGATCATTCTAACACGGTGCGTGTTGCAAATTCGCTCGTTGACATGAAAACAAGGCTTTACAGTTCAAGTCAAGCGGCACTTATTCTGTTCGTGTGACTGTGTACACGGAGAATCAGCCGAATCGTTAACAGATTGCGCTGAAATTTTAAAGATACATCCGGTACTAGTTTACTGAGAACTTTTGAGGAATTGATTGGACACAGAATTTATTCCTGGGGCACTCCAGACATAAGTAACTTGTTAAAGGGAATGTTACAGGGTACTCAACACCTGGCTCACTCACTCGTCTTACAACGGCTTTGGCGTTTACCTACTCATATTTAAGAAACTCATGCAACCTGCCTCAAAAGATAATTTATCGTAGATTATCCAACAGTCTTAAACGATTGTCTCATCTTTAATTTTTAAGGCAATACGATCTATGCAAAGATTTTGAGGCTATTGTTAAAATGAGTTTGAGCAAATAGTACTGGTTTCTCTCCATTTGGATCAGAGGGCTTGACACGGATGCATTTATTTATTTATTAATTTATTTAACGTCTATCCTATTCAGATAAAAAACTGATTTACAAAGGAGGACAACTAAATAAATTTAATTGGGAATTACATAGATTATGGCGAGTACGAGAATGAAGGTTGAATGTTTCAGGAATAGATAACGAAATACGGTTTTGCTGATAGAACTGGGTCATTTTGCAAGACCTCCTAATGTAATATCAATGGAAATATTGCTGTAGAGATTTTGGGGGCAGTAAACATTTGATTACTGTATACGAAAACCTTCAGTTAGGTTAAGCTGTAGGTCATTAAAATACAGCAGGAAAGTTAAGCGGCCTTGTATCGAGCCTTGTGGGTGGGACTCCTTTAACTAATTAATGAGGATGAGAATAATTTATTTTACAAATATTTTTGTCAATTCTACGGACAGCCACAACCTGCGAGCATCCAAATAGGTTTGATCTTCGCATGGAGTGATCTAAGATAACTTTGAGTAGTTGCTCTAATCCCTTAATTGTTTTTTACAGAAACGTCCTGTGGTAAACTGTATCAAGGCATTGCTAGGAACGTAATATGTACTACTGCCTTAGAGTGGAAATACGTGAGCGAGAAAGCTGTAAAGGTACCATCATGTCAAGTCTTACCTGTAAGGGCGAACTGTGTCTCCAGCACTGGTGCCCCAGAAACACATGGACATTTTTCTTCGGTCTGTACAACATTCAGATGCCAGTGGTCGCGCGCTTCGTCGTTTAACCTCATCTGTGGAATGGTATTATGGTATAATGGTATAACAATATAATGGTATAAAGGTATTATGGTATAAAGGTATACTGGAATAATGATATAATGGTAAAATGATTTAATTTTAATTCGTATAATGATGTGATCGTAACTAGTATAATGATACAATTGGTTAATGGTGGTAGCATTTTTTTTTATAAAACTACGGCATACGATTAGTAGGAACTTCCTATTGTTATTCTGCACAGCTTTGGTTTGCTTTGCTTTGCTTTGCTTTGCTTTGCTTTGCAGTCAATATTGCAATATGGGATTATTGGGAGGGGAGCTCCCTCGGACAGTTACAGAAACAACCAGACTCATCGGAACGACCTTAAAATTTATTATGAGTCTCGTTGCTAGGACAGTTCCAAAGTCACCGTTTACATATTCCTAAGCCAAAAACTGATGGACTTGAGTCCTTGTCAGAAGTTTAAAACATTATGTTTAAAGCGGGAATCGAACCCTGGACCTTCTGCATTAGAAGGAGAGCTTCTAGCCACAAGACAACGATCCACTCAAATGCAAAACTTATTACAGTAATGGTTCTTAATTACACATACCGTACCGTCGATATCCAATCTCCAGCGCTGTTTTGTTTGGTCAACAATACGACCTTCACAGTTGATGAATCCGGAGTCTGGGGTTGCAGCTGCTGTCCTGACGAGGTAGCAGCAGCAAGACACAGAGCTACAAGAACTACTTTGAAGATCAATGCCATCTTGAGGTGGTTTAAAGAAGGTGAAGCTTGTTGTGATGCCCGGACTGTCCCATCACCAGCTTATATACATTTGGTTGCACTTGGTTGGGTGCGTCATCTTCAAGTACCAATAAGTAAAAGTTGGGTTATTCCCATCTTTAAAAATTACAAGTCAAGATTATTCCTCGTATCTTGTTAAAAGGCCTGATTACTGAATTTGGCAAGAAAATAACAAATGTTTAACATTATATCCTCATCTCAAGAAAAACCCAGCATCCATTTTTTGCAATGATAGAGGTTATCAATTTGAACTCAGATGGGACTCGATCCGTTTTTATGTGTGCGCTCACAGGTCAAAACGCTCAAAAGCAGACTTGCGAGCGAATGATTTCTCTGCAATGAAACAACCACCATCCCCTTCCCTTTTACCCTCCTTCTCCTCCCCTCCCACCACAATTCAATCTCTGAATCCACTGAAAATCAGTTATATGACTGAGTGGGTAGACTCTAAATAAATTATTTACTAGGAAGCTTCGCAAACGCTTTTTTCAGGCGCGTTGTTAGATGAGCGTATGTTTTTTTTGTAAACGAAAAAAGCGTAAAATTGCGATTTTCATAAAAAAATATTTTTCGATTGCGCTCAAATTTCACAAAAATATATTAATTCATAAAATTAAGGTTCTGGGAAATAATCATTACAATGGGATAAAGCTTGTAGGTGTTATAAGTCGAAGAATATTTAAAACATTAAAAACATCGTAAAATTGCGATTTTCATAAGAAATAATTTTTTTATTCCGCTCAAACTTCACAGGAATATATTAATTCATAACATTAAGGTTTTGTGAAAAAATCATAATAATCGGATAAAGCATGTAGGTGTTATAAGTCGAAGAAATTTTTTTAAAAATCGAAAAAAATCGTAAAATTGCGATTTTAATGAGAAATAATTTTTCGATTGCGCTCAAAAACGTGGCAGTTCTAAGTTCAAAGATTTCAAAGGCCTCCATAAAATTTCATCGCAATTTGAGTATCGGTTTAGCCGGAATCGTGTGGACAAACACACAAAAATACAAAAAAAAAGAAAAAAGAAAGAAAAAAAGGGGAAAAAAATATTCCGGATTTTTTTCTCCAGTGTAGTGAAATGGAATCTTCGCTTCGCTCGCTACGCTCATCCAATTATTAATTTTTATTAATGAAAAAGAGTTTCCTCCCCAAAGATATAATGATATTCGTTAAAAAAACAACCCATTTGCTCGGTGTGATACTACAAGCATGCACAAAAGTAAACAAGTGCAATGCATTCGATGAAAACGACGAACAAATTTCGCTGAAATTTGAATCCAACTCACGGGACTAGATTATTTGTTATGTTTGCATCGACAGTGAAACCCGTCTCGATTCAAACCAAAATTTAAATTGAAACTGAAATATTGGTTGTTCTATTTAATTGTTCCGGTGACTTTTTTTAGTACCTACTCTTTCAATGAGTCAGGTTTACAGACATCTTTCTTGGAATTCAAGTTTATCGGTCACTGGGCGATACATTATCATAAAAGTGACACAACTGTCCGAAATAGCCAGGCGCGTCCGAGGTCTATTTTTCCAGGGGGAGAGAACTTTCCCAGGAAAATACATGCTTCCATACATAGTTACATAATATGCAACTAATGTCCTTGAGTCAGTGGCGTACGGTGAAATATATTTCTGGGAAGGGGGGGGGGCGGCTTGGACGAACGACTCAATAGAGGGAGGGGGGGCACTATAGTGCCGCAGGCAATTTTTTTAATATATTTATTTTTGAATTGGTTTTTACGTGTTTTAGAAGACGTTAAGGGGCTTTGCTGTACGAAAAAAGAAAAGGTTGTAAAAGAGTTTAATTTTTTGCTTTTAAACCTAGATCATTTGAAGAATGTAATATTTATTACTTGTTGGTTTATGCTAGTCTGGTTATTTTGACATTTTTCTAGGGGTGTCGAGAAGATACTTTTCCCCCTCCCCTCCGTAAGCTCAGAGGGGGCAAGCTACCACAGTGCCCCCTCGGCTCCAACGCCGCTGGTAATAGCTAGTGAGACACCGAGAGAGGGGCGTGCTTTCACCCTGGGCAGGTTTCTCAAGTGAAATTGAGAGAATTTGAAATTAATTAATTCTCGAGGCTTGAGAAAGAGTATTATGTAAGGTTGGAAAGAGGATTGCACGGAGGACTACCAAATGGATAGATATAGAAAAACGTATTTTATTTTCGATGAAGATAAAGTTTGGTAAGGACATATCTTTCATCCAACCTTTTCTTATATATTATGTACGAATTTTTACAATGAATTCTGAATGTAGCATACAATGATTAATTATTTAAATAAATATTTGAAGTTATTAAATTTACTGTTATTAAATAATAAATTAATAATGGCATCGCTATTGAAACATTAATGACCACTAAAAATTTTTAAATTGCCCATTTAACTAATAGTTGTACGATTTGATTCAATGAACTTATATAATTGCAAGATATTAGCTATTTTAACAGTATCCAGTAATGTTACTGAATTTGTACAGTAAGAATATTGAATTTTTATTTGTATTTTATTTATGTATCTTTGTTAAAAGCAATTGTGATAACATGCATCGTAACATGAGCAGCATGGACCATGGCATTACACATAAGCACACTTGTACACACATTTAAACATACACACACAGCTACAAGAACAAGCATTAATCATTTTATAATTTCACGTGGGAAGCCTGCCCAGTGTGCAATGCATGACGCTCTAAGGTGTTTCCTGGGTATTTTGGAGTTAGGATAATTGTGAAGGGATGTATGAAAAACCTTGATTCAGGATTGACGGTCTCAATGGGATTTGAATCCCGGACGTCTTGAATCAGAGTGCTAACAATGTCGGTCATGAACAAGCCACAAAAATATTTTAATAATAAATTCATTAGTGCTAATCTAGTAAGACGAATAATATGAACACGCATCATCTACATTTAAAAAATGTGCATTCCCTTGATAAGAGAGCCTAGATAAGCTAACACCAGAGAGTGGCCATACAGTGCTTCCGGCCGCCATGTTTTTATTACAACGCTTATATTAGCTTCATGTGTTTGTCTGTCTGTCTATCTGGACGGAATTTTACCATCGATATTTCACCCACTTCTTAATGTCCAATAGAGATTAAATTTTTCACACATACGTATTCTTGATGACAATTGATGAATCAATTAACTGATTTATTAATTAATCAATTAATTCATCTTAATTAATACTCAAAGTTTTAGATGGGAATCGATATTTCACCAACTTCCCAATGTCCGATCAAGCTTAAATTTTTCACACAGACGTATATTTTTGATGAAAAAGATGAATTAATTAACAGATTCACTAATAAATCAATTAATTTATCATAATTAATAAATCAAAGTTTTATGTGGGAATAGATATTTCACCCGTTTCCCAATGTCCGATCGAGCTGAAATTTTTCACACAGACAAATATTCTTGATGATAATAAATCAATTATCACATTCACTAGTTAATCAAGTTAATTCATCGTAATTAATTTATCAAACAAAACTTCATAAAAGAAATTAGTTACAGCAAGTGAGGATGGACCAACCAGATGCAGAAATTCGGACACATCCAGTGAGCACAAGTTCGATTACAACAATAGTTAAGACTAAAAAACATAAAATAATATTACATGATTTTTTTTTAAACAACGCTTGTATTTAAACGTACTAAAAAGTAAAAAATAAATTTTCGGCCAACAAATTTTTGCCTTACTTGGAAAATAAAAGCGTTGGACGCTTTCCCTCCATGAACAACAAAATTCTGTTATCTATGTCAATACCGTAAGCGCCCAACGCTTTTATTTTCCGAGTAAGGCAAAAAATTTGTTGGCTGAAAAATTTATTTTTAACTTTTTAGTACATTAAAAAATAAGCGTTGTTTAAAAAAAATTATGTCTTGTAGGGCCTAATATTATTTTCCAAAAAATTTTAAGTTTCGTCAACTGCCGTAAAAGTAAACAAATTTGGCTTGAAACAGACGTAAAAAAGTTGGTCTGTGGTGGGCGACATTTGTTTTTCAAGTCTGTTTCAAGCCACATTTCTTTACTTTACGACAGCTGACGAAACTAAAAAATTGATTGGCAAATACATGGCGGCCGGAAGTACTGTATGTTGGTGTTGGCTTATCTAGGCTCTCTGCCCTTGATACATTTCATGAGTTATTCTTTGTCGAAGAGTTCGCAGATGAATCCTAGCTTCTTGTAGCAAGTGTAGTCATTGAACAGCATACTCCCTCGGTACAACGTCTGGCAGAACTCGGGGCCACCGCTGGGTTCATTGGGGGCCCATCTCACGTACCCCGTGTTGACGAGTTCTTCGTCTGGAACCAAAAGAGAAATCGACAAATATTGATAAGTTTGTGACATTCTATCGCAATTTTATTTTTTTAAGTGGGCGTTTCAATTATTCATTAAGGCTGTGTGTTCACCAAAAACCAAAATCCAAAATATACATAAAACCGTAGTTATAGAGTATGATCATAAATCACTGCCTTTTGAAAATATCAAAATATATTTTTTGAATTTTTTTGGTCGATGCATTTTTCCTCTATTGCTACTTTTTTGAACGATTTTTGGTGCTAAGTTTTTCCAAAAGTATACCATTTGGATGGCTGATATTTTTATTGTAGCTTACACTCATCTTTGACTATAGAATGTGGTATTTTGAAATCCATAGCTTTCGTATCTTAAGAGCTTCCTTTTTTTTCTTTTGACGGTACAAATACCACATAAGTACCGGAAAATATAATACACTGTAAAATGTAAGGTATTGAAGATACACATTTCAAAATAACACAATCATTCTATAGTCAAAGATTAGTGTAAGCTATAATAAAAATATCAGACATCCAAATGGTATACTTTTGTAAAAACAAAGCCAAAAAAAATAGTTTAAAACAAGTAGCAATAGAGGAAAAATGAATCGACCAAAAAAATCAAAAAAATATTTTTTGGTCTTTTAAAAGACTGTGATTGATGATCATATGTGGTATTTTGAAATGTATAGCTTTCGTATCTTAAGATCTTCATTTTTTTACTTTTGACGGTACAAATACCACAAAAGTACGGGAAAATATAAAACACTGTAAAATGTAAGGTATCGAAGATACACATTTCAACAAACTTCATTCTATAGTCTAAGATGAGTGTAAGCTATAATAATAATATCAGCCATCAAATGGTATACTATTGGAAAAACTTAGCACCAAAAATCGTTCAAAAAGTAGCAATAGCGAAAAAATGCACCAACAAACAAATCAAAAAAATATATTTTGATCTGTTTCAAAAGACTGTGATTAATGATCATACTCTATAACTACATGTTTTATGTATATTTTGGATTTTGTTTTTTGGTGAACACACAGTTTACTTACATCATCCTATTGAACAGGGCTATA